>OVBE01010972.1:0-14538 GCA_900406425.1 Iberis pinnata
CTAAAAACGCTAAAAGACAAAACACTGATCAATGTCTTGGATCTTGGGCCTTGGGTTTAGGTGCTATCCGTATTCGAGTCAGTCGGGTTGGAGCGTGTTTGAGTCCGGGTTGGTGGATGCACGATCGATCTTGAGNCGATCGATCTTGAGCTAGAGATACTTTTATGAGATAGATCTTCAAACAAGTCTTGAGTTGGAGATGCTTTTATGAGATATATCTTCGGTTGGACCTTGAGTTGGAGACCCTTTTTCTGAGATAGATTCATCTTTTCTTCTTCTTTGTCCTTGTTCTCATTTTGCATTTCTAAAACTTCAGGAGACTTCACAGACTTCTTAAAGAGAGATCAAGGACGTTGAGTGCATGAGATCGATCCTGACGTCGAACTGCCTGAGATCGATCCTGACGTCGAACTGCCTGAGATCGATCCTAACGTGCACGTTGGGATTGATGGCAACGAACTTAGATCGATGTGAATCATGGGATCGATGGTAACGAGTTGAAGTAGATCGATGGCAATGAAGTAGATCGATAGCATTGAAGTAGATCGATGGCATTCAGTTGGTTCGATGGGGTAGATCGATGGCAACCAACTTAGATCGATGGCAACAAATCTAGATCGATCCAAAGTGATCGATGGCAGCCAATCTAGACTGATGGCAACGAACTTAGAACGATGTGCACGTTGGGATCGATGGCAACGAGTTTAGATCGATGTGCATCAAGTTGGGATCGATGGCTTGAGATCGATGTGGTCCAAAGTGGTCGATGGCAACGAGTTGGGATCGATGGCAACAAGTTGGGATCTATCATGCAGGTGCTCAGAGGTAAGTTTAATCCATTCTAATGTTGAGTGCTGAATGCTAAGTCCATTCCAACGTCAAGTGCTATTTTTCCGAAATTTCTCAAATCCTTCCCAAAAATACATGAAAGTCCTGAAAAACCTCCAAAATGCGTGCATATGCAAATTCTAATGCAAAAATCCTAAAAACACTTAAGTTAGTGAAATCAACCATAAACATGATGTATGCACGCTTTTAGACCTCAGAATCGATGCTAATTGATAAGTAAAAACCGTGAAAATTCAGAGTCATCAACGTCCAAAGTTGAATTGACAAGTATACTCAAAACTAGTATCCGAGAAATATGAAATATCTCGACAGATACATATCAGAACAATGAAAAGAAAATGCAGTGTTTGGATGAACACTTTAGTACTGAATATTGTTTACGGGTAAACGAAAGTACGAATGTCTGATGTCTCTGCATTTTACATGTTTCAGGAAGTCATTTACCATTGTTTTAGGTTCATTTAGATGTCAACATGTTGCATTCATAGGAATTTCTTAGTAAATATTCCCTTTTAGGTAGTTCCGCATTAGCATTCGCATACATGTGCATTTTAGAGATATTTCAGGTGTTTAGGGAGTTTTCGGAGCATTGTTGCAGTTTTGAAGAAGGAGAAGGAGAAGAGCCTCGGCCAAGTGGCCTCGACCACCAAGCCAGATGCCTTGAGAAATCGCCTCGACCACCAAGAAAGACGCCTCGAGCAGCCGCATCGCCTCGAGCTATGGCATCAATCAGTGATATTACTCGGTTTTAATGCATAATTGTGGGAATTTATGTTTTCTATTCTGGATTATTCCGAGTGTTTTCATTGCATATTTGGTAGAATTTCAGTATTCTAGGTGTTTGGGTCGAGTCGGAGAAAAACGATGAATTTCAGAAGATTTAAAAAACTGCAGAACAATGTGCACGATCGAGCAAGGAGTTGCCCGATCGGGAAAATGTCCCTAGAAAATTAGAAGACTGAAGATCGATCGGGCAAGAAAGATAAGTGGTGCAAAAACGTGAGTTGCTTGATCGGGAAACCATATGCCCGATCAAGCACATCCCCCAAGAAGAAGAAGAAGTTTTCCAAATTTGCAAATCAAGTCCTCAAGCTTATCCAAGTTTTCCATATTTTATTATTTTACTTTTTAGTCTATAAATACAATATTTTAAGGTTTTGAGAACCTAAGCTTTATTTTATTTTCTGATAGAATTACCGAGGGAGAGGAGATTCAACCTATATATGGAGAAGATTTATGAACCCTTATTTTATTTATCTATATCTATTTTAATTATGTGTTCTTCTTGGATATTAAATTGTGTATGCTTTGCAATGTCTGAGTAGTTCCATAGTTAGGTTTTAGGGTTTCCCAGGGAAACCACTGTTTGATTGTTAGATTTGTCATGAGGGGATAATAATTGTTAGGTTCTTAGTCTAGACTTGTTACTAATGCATGAATTAGAGTACCTAACTTGTTCATTGATATTCAACTAATAAACACAAAGAGATTTGGTTTAGAAGTTGGATATAGTCTAGATGAATAAGTGATTTTGTCTCTGATAAATTGAGCATATGGTTTAGTATTCCGAGAGGAGATTATTCCATTATTGTCTTTTATGTTGAGAACTATTTTCAAAGATAATCCCTGAATGATAAATTGACTTTCAATCCTAATTACATGTGGTTTCCCTGATGCCTGACGCTTTTATTTCATAGTTTAAACTGTTTTCAATTTATCGTTTTTATTCGCTACAAACAAACTTAATTATTTCTGCTTTAGCTTGATTTGAAACTGAAACTGAAACGTGTACTTCTAGTCTCTGTGGATTCAATACCTATGCTTTGGTACATTGAACAGTTCTCTGCAGTATTTGTTTTAGGATTTAAATTCTAGATCTATCAGAATTTTGGCGCCGTTGCCGGGGACCAATAATGCCTTTTTAGTTTCTTATTAGAATATAGTCTAAGGTTTTTTTTCCAGTACTCATCTTGCTCTTTTCTGCTTGTTTTTGTTTTACACGTGTATGATCAGAAGATTTGACAAATCATCTGAATTTCTAAGCCTTAGTAACCCGTAACTTGCTAGGATAGAACGCTTAAACCGGAAGGCGAAGAAAGACGCAAGCTCATCCAATTCAAAGCCTGGGAACGTTGATCAAGTCATTGCGGTCGGACTTGAAGATCAAAACGCTCAACCTGCTCCTGGACTCAATCAACTGATTAACCAAGCGCAAGGTGATGGTAACGGTAATCCAGTGCCACCAGGCCAACAAGGAGCTAATAACAACCAAGCTCTACCGGAAAATCCCAATCCTCAAAATCTTCAGAACATAGATGCAAGAAACTTTGTCTTGTATGGAGATCCAGAGAGAGTTCATATGCTCAATGCTCAGAACCCACCTCTAGTTGGTTCCTACAACAATCCTCAAGCCTACTATGCTAACAGGAATCCCATCCAGCCCCCTCAACCTCAACGAAGGGAATACCAATTCTCTATCCAGCTTGTTCAGATTATCCGTAACCAGCAATTCAGAGGTTTACCAACTGAGCATCCAATGGATCATATTGATATTTTTGAGGACATCTGCAGCACTATCAGACTCAATGGAGTAACAAGCTATTTCATGCACGGCAGTTTGTTCCGTCACTCTTTAGCTGAAAGAGCACTTCGTTGGCTGAAGTCTCTACCTGCTGGATCCATAGTAACCTCGGATGATTGCAAAGCCAGGTTCATAAATCAGTTCTTCACAACTACCAGGACTAACACTTTGAGGAATAAAATCTCTTCTTTTGCTCAAAACTCTCTTGAATCATTCTATGAATCTTGGGAGCGATTCAAAGAGCTGCTTCGTGATTGTCCACACCATGGTTTTTGTGATGTAAGTCTCCTCAATACCTTTTATAGAGGAATTGAACAGAATTATCAGCTGTCCTTAGATACAACAATCGATGGAGACTTTATGTAGAAACCTGTTCTATATGCTTATCGTCTAATAGAGAATCTGGCAGCTAGCAATAGAAATCATTGCCCTGAGTTTGATCGTAGAACAAAGGTTCCTGTATTGGATGCTAACTCAGAACTCTCAGAGCTGAAAGGAGAATTCTCAGAGATGAAAGGACTAATCACTCAGCTTTTAAAGGATCAAAAACCAGAAACAGGTCAGTGCTGTAGACGATTCTGAAGTTGATTGCTTTGCCGTCCAAGAACAGAATATTGGTGGAGTTGAGAAGGAAGTTAGTTACATCAATGCTCAAGGTCAAAGGGTGTACAAGCAAGGGTATAATCAAGGCTTTAACAAGACTCATCCCAACTTATCTTGGAGAAGTACCAATGTTTAAAACCCCCAAGACCAACACTGTCCACCGCAACAAAAACCCTTTGTGAAGAACTCTAATGCAAGCGGTTTTCAGCAAACCTCTCAGCCTGTATTTCAACAAACTCAACCTCAACAAGGTAATTCAGTAAAGATGATGTTTAAACAACTTCTGGAAGGGCAACAACAATTCCAAAAAATGATCCAAGGTGAAGTGAAAGAGTTGAATCAAAATTTTTAAGCATTATCCACTCATGTGAAGCATTTAGGCGTACAAGTTGCTCAGACCTCTGAAGCGGTGAAAAGACAAGCTGGTGTCTTTCCTGGGAAAGCTGAGGAAAATCCAAAGGGGTATTGCAAGACTTTGGTAGGTAATTTGGAAAAAGATGCAGATTTTTAGAAGTTGGAAGAAGATGCAGAAAAATATGCCCGATTGAGCACACTTTTCCCGATCGGGCAAAGTGACTCCGGAGAAACAGATCGATCGGGCACTCTCAGCCCAATCGCGCACCAAATAGGACAAGTTCCAGGAACTTCTGATCGATCGGGCACATCACTTTCCCGATTGATCCATGAAATCGGACAAAAATCATTATCAATTGCCCGATCGGGCACTACTTGCCCAATCGAGCAAATACACCTGGAACCAAAAATTGCAGAAACTATTTACAAACCCAGAATTCCTTATCCAGTGCACCCTACGAAGTCCATATCAGAGTTTGAAGATGGTGAGATGATTGGGAAGCCACCAAATCTATTTAGGAAGCTTCATAAGCTGCAAGACCCAAGGGAATTCTTAGTTTCTTGTTCGATCAATGGGATATAATTCACAAATTCTCTCTATGATATTGGAGCTAATGTGGGCGTTATGTCAATGACTGTTGCAGAGAAATTGCATCTAGACTGTTTAATAACTCGCCTTATTGGATTGACACCTATTTATACTACAATGACATGATAGTGTAATAGGAATTGACCGTAAAAAATCATACTATCAACGTTCAACTCGCTAAATGGCGAGCTGAACTGAGCTTGTTTAGTTTGCTGGTTGGCAAACTGAATTGAGCATGTTCACCTCGCCAGTTGGTGAGCTGAATCATATAAATTTGGCGAGCTGACTTCGTCTCCAACCCCTCGTCTCTCGTTTCTGACATAGAAAGAATTTAATTCCTAAACGACACTGTAGATAACATATCACAGTAGTATAGATATGGTCAATTTCCACAGAGACCAGACAACATGACTCTCAGTTCAATTTTAAATCAAGCTAAGACAATAATAAAATGGTTGTTTGCAACCGAATAAAAACAATAAGTAAATAAGCGAAGGAAAATCAATAACAAAAAGCGTTGGACAATAGGCAATCCACATATAGTCGTTTAAAAATCAGATTATCATGCATGGATTTTCTTTGAAAATAGTTCTCGACATGAAAGACAATGATAGAATAATCTCCTCTCGGAGTATTAAACCCTATGTTCAAATTATTAGAAAAAAACTGTCGATGTGTCTAATTGATTCAACCATGCATTAATAGTCGGAATCAATTGTTCATAAGCATTCAAAACAATACTCTTGCAAGCAAAAACACTTATTCATCTAGACTAGGTCAGATCTTTAAACCAAATCTCTTTGCGTTTATTAATCTAATATCAGTGAACTAGTTAATTACTTTAATTCATGCATTAATAACAAGTCTAGACTATGAACCGAACAATTGTTATCCCCTTATTATAAATCTAAAAATTAACCCTTATTTCCCTGAGAAACCCTAAAACCTAACTGTGGAACTACTCAGACATTAAAAAGTAAACACAAATCAAAATAACTCATAATCATAAAATAACAATAGATATTGGTATAAATTGGGGGTTTAGAGAAACTTCTCCCAAATACAGAGTTCAGGAATCTCTTCTCCCAGTAAAACCAAAAATAAAATAAAACGTATGTCTAATAAAACCAAGCCACATGGCTTATATAGTGCAAAGAAAAAAGGAAAAACAAAAATAAAATAAAGGATAGCCTTGAGGACCAATTATGTAATTTTTGGAAATCTTCTAAAAATTCTCAGGTGAAGTGCACGATCAGGCACATTAGAGATCGATCGGGCATTTGAGTCTGACCTTTCCAGGAGATTTTGCATGATCGTTCTGGTGCTCGTGCAGTTATTTTGGAGGATTTCTGGAAGAAATGACCGATCGCACTCTACTCGTGGTTCTTCTGCTAGACACCTTGACCAGTCTTCAATAAAATAGCCATACCTTTTGATTTATCTGATTGAATGACTTGAAACCACCTCCATATGAAAGATAATTCACATGGATATCTTGTGTCAAAACTTCAACTCAATCCATCCACTGAAACATCTTCAAACATTGATAAACTTCCAAGCCTTCTGCCAGACTCTGCATCTGTATATGCCAATTTGCATCCAAAACGTCTAGAAGACCTAAAACCCTGTAAAACATACCAATTTGCAGAGAAAATCTCGGATAAAGCTAAATAGCAAGCAAAAATGCCCACTATAAAGTGTTAACACCAAGTGATATCAACTTCTTATCATTCCAAGTTTCTGTTGGAATTATGCAATAAAAATCATAAAACTCATTCTTGTCGTTTAAGTCCCAAATTAATCGTATAAAAGGTTTCCGTTATCTAAAACACTGAAATCACTTCATCTATACGATTGTTCCTTACGATTTACAGACAAGTTATAAAATCCTTGCGTATATTTTTAATCATATAAAACGATAAAGGTTAACCCAAACACCGGGATTTACGGACAAGTTATAAAATCCTTGCGTATAAGTTCCTCATTTTTTGGAAGTGTTTAGTATTCGTATGAAACGGTAACAAATATCTTTATCTCGCGTATACAACTAATATTTCACGAAGTCTGTATTCTATTGTCGTGCAAAATACCGAATCTCCATAAGAATTGTAAAATCTTCTAGACCGCATAAGAGCCCAACGAGGCCTAGAGAGCAATAACGTCCCAACTGCGACTCCATGCGAGAATTCGGCTCATGCATGATGACGGTTGCAACTTGCTCAACAAGTCGTACAAAAATGGAAGGAATTCAGAAAAGAAACATTTTCACTGAAGGATAAACGGGAAAAGGAAGATTTCCATGGATGAACGGAAGACGGAAAAGGAAGACGAACCGACCCCGAAGCCTATATAAGAGAGATGAAGATAAAGAGCACAAACACGTTTAAATCTCCGCACCAAAATACTTAGGGATTTTAGATTATGTTCCGTTCTTTCTAGTGAGCTGCGACTCAATTAGGTTTTTCACAGTCTCCGTTGTTAGTTCTAGGAAAATCGCCGACTGTTCTTACTACCTATGCTATCAATTGATTGGAACACGCTCACAAGATTAAGAATAAGGCTTCTTTTCCCTCTTTCGTATTCTTAAATTTCTATTTGTATTATATTATTTATGTGTTCTGATCTTGTACGTTTAACTCACAGAGATCAAGGATCTCTGGAAACTTGGGGTTCTCTATTATTTTCCTTAACTTATAGAAATCAGGCAGTGTGAATTCTTGTTCTCTTAGTTTGGCGCTAGAAGGAGAGGGCATGTTATTTCCTTGACGTCAAACAACAAGTTCAGACATGACTACCGAACCTCTTAGCAACCAACCAATCAGTAATGATATCTCACTTGACGATAACATTGAAAAAACTCTGCAAACGAATGTCACCGCAGTCAACGCTGACGCAAACACTGCTGCATTCAGAGAGATTAAGAAGATGTTCTCGACTCTCAAAAAGAAGTTGGAAGAACAAGATAAGATGACTAGTTCTCTCGCTAAATAGGTCGAAACCCTAACTGCTAAAACCAAGGCAATCTTCGCGCGCAGAATCACCAGATTCTGCGGAAGAAGACTCGACTTCGCAACTCCGTTTGACAGAGCATAAAACGCGCAAAAAAAACCGCTAGGACAAAATTCTAACGAAACCACTCCTGTCGTAACACTAAAAAACGTTGATAACCTTCCACCTCTCGATGAGGGAAGAAAGGACAACCAAAACGAGCGAGTCAGCCTAGAACTCAGCGAATCGTCATAAGAATCAGACGAAGATGCGGACATACAACCGAGGAGGGTTAGAAACCGTTCAACTCGACAAAACTCTCGCCTCAATAAAACCATGACGGAGGAAGAAGAAAATATCTTTTAGGTGGAATAGGAGAAACAAGCTGAAGAACAAGCTCAAATCATCCGTAACAAATGCGATAAGCCTAGATGGCCACGATGATGATTCCGACAAAATCCAAAATCTTAGTGATTACATCGAAAAATCGTTGCGGAAGTTCAAGCAATGAAATTGCAGATTCACCATGCTACTAGTGCCACCTCGGAAATCGACCGAATTCTCAAGGAGGCCCAAAAAACTCCATTCACAACTTGCATAACTAACACCCGGGTCTCGGATCCTGGAAAAATTAAGATCCCGATGTAAGACAACACCAATGACTCGAAATCTCATCTACAAACCTTTCAGATTGCAATGACAAGATCAAAATTAAGAAAGGGCGAAAAAGACGCAGGCTTTTGCCTCTTTTTTTTTCTGAATATCTTCAAGGAGTGGTTCTCGAAAGGTTCTCCCGACTAAAATGTAATTCCATCGGAAGTTTCTGACAACTCTCTTTGGAATTTCTCAATCATGTTTATGGATAAGAGACTTCCGACGTAGATCTCTGGAGTCTCGTTTAAAAAGAGGATGAACCCCTCTAACACTTCATGAGGCGATTAAGATCGTAATGTTGAGAGTTAGCGGCATTAGCGACACGGTAGTCGTCGACCCACTCCAAAAAACTCGCTGGTACAAATCTAAGTTCAGAAAGTGGATAGCTCTCGAAGAACCTCGTACAATCCATGACGCCCTTTATAAAACCACCGATTTTATCATTATCAAAGAAGAGATGAAAGTTCTGTCGTAAGAACATAAGCCAAAAAGGTGTCCAGGAAAGTCATTAGCTCGAAACACAAGTCAAAAAAGAAAAATCCTCGAAACGACAAGTACTACAATCATGAGGGAGAAGACATCCAAGGTGCGCATAAATATGCCATAAACCCATCATCCGAACACGGAAAAACATCGGGTAGCACTTGCACTCAGAACTTCTCTTACGACAAATACAACTTCTGCGAGTTCCACCAAACAAAAGGTCACATCACGGCAAACTGTAAAGTAAATTCTGGGAGTCGATCCTTCCTCAACTTAGGAAGAACTACTTACAACGAAGGCAACGCCTTCATTCCACGAAGACCTTTCCCTATCCCTCGCAGTGAGCATCTCATATGGGATAAAGTTCTCTATCATCGAATCCTCCTCTTCTATAACAACGTTGGGATGAACTCAGGCGTTGTGATAGGCGACACCTTTTCAAACTCGTTGCGGTGAAAAATGACCCCAATGAACTGGACCGCCTCTAAGAAGGTCCCTAACGATATACAAGTCACGTGGATGCGGAGGAAGAGGATCGACAACTGCACAAAATAGTAACACACGTTAGACAACGATAGACCAAAAACAACTCAAAGATCCGACCACAGTACCATGCAGACCCCACTTCCGCTTAAAATGGGGAATGTAATCCTCTTCAACGAAGGTACCATCTATTTTAAGGAAAAATAATGTTTTTTTTCAAATCATGGAGATCGAATTTGAACGATTGGATGATCAACATATGACTTTTCAGCACCAGGTAGTACTGAAGCGAACTACCCGACCTCCTCGGATGAAGGAATGTCGTTAGATAATCGGCATCCAGACTCATCCCTCGCTGATAGCTCAGGACTAGAATTTCGATGAGGTGTTGCAAGCCGCGCGGTGTAATATGGCGATCGATAAGTCCAGTCAACATAAAAACTCGACTATAACCCGAGGAATGGGAAACCATAGTCTACAGTGCAGCAAATGTGCCTCATAGCAAGTGAACAAGCCACGAGGCGGAGTGCAAACATCTTCCGTAAGCTTAGGAAGACGAAACACAACGTCATCCGGGACTCTGAAAAATTCCCGGATAATGGTCAAAAAGGACGCTTGGTAATTCGTGATATTCCCGAATTCAACTCAAATGTTGGCAATCTGAATTCATATGATTCAGCTTCCCAAATGGCGAGCTGAACTGAGCATGTTCAGCTCGCCAGTTGGGAAGCTAAATTGTATGAAGTTGGCGAACTGACTTCCTGTCCAACCCCTCGTCTCTCGTTTTGTATCATTTCGAGTTTCCGTTGAAATTCTGCAATAAAAATCATAAAACTCATTTACGATTGTTCCTTACGACTTAGGGACAAGTCTTAAAATTCTTGCAAATAAGTTTTAATTGTATATAAGGATAATGGTTGACCGAAACACCCACGATTATCTCGACTATACGATTAAAATGCCTCTTTTTCAGAACGGTCATAACGACACATTGGTTTTTATTATTCGTATGAAACGGTAAGGGATAGCTTTATCTTGCGCATACGATAAATATTTCGCGAAGTCTGTATTGTAGCACCGTGCAAAAGACCGATTGTCCGTAAGAATCATAAAATTGTCTAAACCACATACCAATGAGGCCTAAAACGTGATAACGGCCCAACTGCGAATCAAGACAAGAATTTTTCCCATGCGTAATGACGATTGCAGCTTCCTCCGGAATTCAGAAAATGAAGATTTTCGCAGAAGGATAAACCGAGAAGGGAAGATTTATGCAGAAGAACGGAAGACGAAAAAGGAAGAAGGACCGACCCTGAAGCCTCTATAAAAGAGATTAAGAGGAAGAGCACAGACACATTCAATTCTCCGCATCGAAATACTTAGGGCTTTTAGATTATTTATAACTTAATACTTTTAATTAAGTTTGGATTCAGTAATTGTGGTAATAAAAAAAACCTTTTGTCATATTTTTGAAACATATATTTTTATATGTCTATTCAATATATATAGATATACACATTATTTCTATAATTTGATTTCATGTTCGTTATGTTTCCGTCTCACATGGCAGTTACTTGGTACAGCTAGTTAAAACAATAATTTTTGTGATATACCCTGGTCTCTCATCGTACTTGGAAGAATATATATTTTAAAAGTTTGTAATAGACACTTAGTACAGCGTACATCTTATTTTTTTGTTAAAACAATAATTTCTATAATATACCATGGCCTTGATCTCATCGTACTTGGACGAACTTGCTGCACGATACACAATCTTTTTAAATTTTTTGTCATGGCATCTGATTCTGTAGTTGTTCAACATTATCTTTTATATATGTATATACAAAAAGTAGGAAGTCGGTACATTGTGAAATATTAGTACCAAAATAATATATGTAAAGTAAATTACATCTATAAATATTATTAACATGCAGCTCCATTTGTGTGTCAACTCACTATGAAATTGTACTAAAATTAGCAGTCTTACATGACCACACTTCAAAATGAATATGTTAAGTTTCACCTTTTTTTAAAAAAAATATATGGTTTAAATTTTATGGTTTACAATTTGTATTTCTGAGTTTGGATTAACAAATAAGAGTTTAAATTTTAGAGATGCAATTTAGTTTTTGAAGTTTAGAGTTTAATTAGTCCACTCTCCTACCCTCCCCGACGCAAATCTCTCTAAAATAAAAATATATTAAAAATTAAAATAAAAAATCATAAAAATTCTAAATATTCTTAAAATCCTATAATAATATTATACAAAACGAGAAATATATGAATCTAGTTTTGAAAAATGTGCCATAAAAACTATTTTTGAAAGTATAAAAAACATTTATATGATATTTATAAAAATAAAACTTACAAAACTGATATTTTATAGGGTTAATTTGCGAGATGAACATAAGTTTTAGAAAATGAGGTGGATGTACATTTTCGTGTATAATTAGATTGTGAGGAACAATATACCGTTATTATGGCGACGCGGCCCCTGGTGATGTACACGCGCTAGGAAAGAGAAGCGTAGCTTCGAGCTAGCTCTGCTTGCGAAGTCAGGCGGCGCTATCTAATCTTTGATGTCGTCTCTATCCGTGATGACCGTAGCCTAATAAAATAAAATGAAAAAGATTTTGAATTTCACCCCAAAACAAAAGAGGGCATACCGGGATTTCTATATTAGCGATATTAATTTAGGTATATGTCTGTAGCAATAAAAAATCAACTCCGATGGATGGTATACCAATCGCGCGCCGGTGGACGGGTTAAGAAGTTTTTCGGCTGTAAGTCATATCGTGAATATTTAATTTCATAATGCGTAACTAGAGACGAAGCTATTTTCAGAGAATTAATCGGTTTTCAAATTTTGTTTGTCTTCATTTCTCGCGCAAATTTGGTTTTAGAAAGCCATTCGGTAGTTGGCAATACTATCAAAGAAGATGATGAATAGTAAATTGTTCCCAGCGATAGAACGACCTTTAACAAATGCTAAGAATAGGAACAATTTAAACATGTTATACGAAATCAGAAACTACAATAGAAAGCCGGAGAAGGATCTGATACCTAAGTAGAAATAAAACACTAGCAGAGGAAAAACCAAACCCTGTTTGGGAACCCTAAGGTCCTGTAATGGAGAGCCTAACATAGTTATATAAACGAACTATTCGTTTTGATATACTAACTATCCGCCAAATTTGGAGGAAATAAAAAAATAATGGTTAAACTAAACCCTAAACCGGAAACCTATACCCCAAACGCTGAATAAACTCAAATAAGATAATAGTTAACTGCAACCAAGGGAGAAACTAAACCCTAATAGGAAACATTATACCCAAAACATTAATACGTAACGCCAAGAACAGGGAAACAAAACCCTAATAGGAAAAAATGTACATAAATAAATGGATTTTTCCCCACATAGGAAAAAATATACCCAATAATTGTTGAAATAACCCCGAGAAGAGGAAAATATAAACCCTAATACGAAACAATATACCCAAAAACTAAACCAGAAATGTGAAAACGACCTTCTGTGTAACAGCTATATATTAATGACAGTATACTAACTACGCGTACTTGTTTTGATGATTTGCAGTTGAGTACTCAAGACTTAGTGAGAGTTGTGGTGGGAAACTGGATGAAATTGCCAACTGGAAAATGGTCGTTTATACCGAAAATGATAGAGGAGATAAAACAAATACGAATTTACCTTGGCATGTCATATTCAGAACTTGTTAATATGGCTGCCAGGACTACTAATTTTCGAGGGTCGTTTATAAATATGATTATGTCGTATGAGTATCCTCAGTGGATGTTGGTAGGGGAAGACAGTCAAGTAGATACACAATATATCAAGGAGGAGCATGATGTGCGGGTGTTTGTGCAAATTCGTAGGGACATAGAGAAAGTGGATCTGTTTGTGACAATAAAACCTGAGTTTTCGGGAGAAAACACCAAACTATGAAACGTCTTCAAACGAGGATGAAACAACTAGCAATGAAACGTATAACGACACAAGTAGCTATTACTTTCAGGAATTTACGATGCAAGCATCAGAGGAAGGAGATGCAGATGACACTTTTGAACTAAGGACCCCTAGCGAGGATGCAACCAGTTTGAACGAGTTAGACGCGGATGCTTGTCAAATTATATGATTAGTGGATGTACCGAGTACCCAAGCTGATAGTTTCTATACTCCTTTGATTAGAGAATGCACATTGCAAAATAGTATAGATGATAAAGGGAAGGGTGTTGATCATGAAGACGATGTAAATGTAGATCCGGATCCGCCGGTTCTGGACATGAGAACATTACTTGTTCATCAAGAAATGGTGGGTAGAGGCAAGGTTGTCACCCAAAATGCAATTATCGGTGAAAGAGGACGCAACTCTATAGTAAGAAGACTCTTTGAAACCTCATCTGACTCAAGCGGTACTATGAGCGAGGACGATTGTGTGGACCGTTTCAGTCGGGTGATAATAGGGATTTTGTGTCCCTGGGTTATCAATCAACCCATCGTTGTATTATGGATGGGTTTTTGTCAATCCATAATGGGAAGGCACTATGCAGTGAGAATGTGTTGGATGCTTTAAAGTCAAGCTGATATTAAAAAGGGTTTGGGTGCTAAAGGGTCCTAAGTGCAATGAAAGTAAAAATGCATAATTCAGAAAAATGCTTCAAACACTTTGGATGCAAAACAGAGCAGATGCAAGAAAGGTAAAAACGTGCAATCAATAGTAAGGTCGTTCATGAGGACAAAGAGTAACTGACTTGGGTATCCATCCAGGGCTACCTAGGTACCTAACATACCTCAAACAATGAGCTAACCCCTAGACAGTAGCTTAACTAACAATAAATTCCAATGTCTTGGCAACCAATCACAAGCAAAGTAATCATTGAATCAACTGTCGTCATAGACGATGACTACCTAGCAGGCATTAACATCTACTACCCT
>OVBE01010973.1:0-14537 GCA_900406425.1 Iberis pinnata
ATTAATTAAGTAAATTTTAAAGAACCTTTTGATTTTTTTTACAAATTTTTATACGTTCTTTTTTGCTTACATTTTAAATTTTAAAAATTTTCTTGATTTATTTTTGATTTCTTAGAGTTTTTCTGAATTTTAATAATTTTTTTTGAATTTATTGGATTTTTTGGATTTTTTGTGGATTTTTAATCAATTTTCATATTTTTAACTAAAAAACAAAAAAGTTAACGGTGCCTTAAACATCAAGTAACCGAACCCGTGTAAAATGGGCAGATACTGATAGTTTGTGTATTAAACTGGGCAAACAATTTAGTTGGTGTATTAAGTTGGGTATTCGAATAGTTCGTGCATTAAAAGGGTAATTGGAACACAATTGGTGTATTAAAATGGAATTTTCCCATACTACAATGATACGATTAAACTTAAAATATTTGCTTAGACTTAGAGTTAGCAAATTCTTGTTTATAGTTAGTGTTGACTAAACTCCAATTTTTTTTCTAACCGGATGGATATTCGGTTAGTTAGAAAAAGAGTGGAATATAAATCTTTAGATAAAAAAGCAAAAAACAAGGAAATGTTGACCGGCAAACTTCGGACAAAAACGCAGTCTTTGTAAGAAGTCTGGTTAACAAAGTAAAAAGAGGCCAAACCATAAGACCCAACTTAACTTTTTTATAAACAACAATAAAAGTTATATTTCATTTCTGCCTCTTACTTTTATCGTTTCATTTTCCCTAGGCTACATCTTTTACCAATTTGGTGAAAACATTTTTGTGACTTTCGTTTAGGAAAGACCACATTTTTAACTTATAAATCAACACTTATCTTGACGTTTTCAGTAACATTGTTTTTATGAATAATTGAAAACGACAAACCCAAGTAGTTACAGAAATCAAAACTACAGTAATTATACAGAACCAGAATACATAATATAGCTTAAAATTTCACGAACATTTTAATCTCTAGAACTATAAAAATTTTAAATTGTAAATTATGAAACTCATTTTGCATCAGACTTTTAGTAAGACAATTAGTGTTGGCGTGATTTTTAGTTTTATTTTTATTATGTTTCTAATTAAAATCATTTATTTTTATTTTTTATAATGTCTAATATATATTTTTAAAATATATGAGTATTGGTTTTTTTTGTCAATTGTTGTAATATCTATCTATACTATTAATTGAGAAGTGAAAAGCTGACTTGTTGGCTTGTGGTTAGTTTTCACATATTGATTTGGTGACTCTTTTGCCATTAATAAAATTTAGCAAAAACTGTCTTTTTCGTTTAAGATTTTAAATTAAATTAAACTATACTTTAATTTTATTGTTTGTTAAGGAAATATTATCTTTTAATATATTATGATATATTTGAATAATTAGATTATTCCTAAATTTAATGGTATTGTGTGTGTGTATAAATACCCACATTATGATGGAGGTTCTCATATTTTTGTGTTCTAGAATTTCTCATATTTTTGTGTAGATTTAGTTTTTTGTTTGTTCATTTCTTTTGTTTAATTCGTACTCATTTTAATTGATTTTGTTGTTCGTGTTGTCTTGCAAGCTTGATAATACATTATACCATATTCTACATGTTCTTGTTGATCTCTTTTTTAACCTTCTTAAATAATCATTCATGTTTATTTGTGCTGTTTTGAAGTAATTGTATTGAATATAGTAGGTTCGTCTATAACATGTTTTTGTTTCAATTCATTTGTTTTCTTGTGTTGTTTTTTTTTTTGTGTTCCTCCATTGTTAATTGTTATGTAAGTTTGATCATACAAACTATCATCTCCAACAGGTTTCTTGTAAAATGAATTTTGTTTCTTTATGTTATTTTTCTAATTAAATTTTTATTGTGTCTCAAATCTTCGTCTCTAACAATGATTCATCTATTATTTCATCTAATTAAATTTGAATGATCTATTATTTTAGTTGTTTTGTAGGATTAATCATACAAACAATCATCTCCAACATGTTCTTATAAATTCATTTTTCAGTATTTTGTATACTAATTCGTGATTTTGTGCGTGATTTTTATTATTTTTTAAATATATTTCATATCTTCGTCACTAAAAATTTTCTTCTATTTTTGAATTTTATTTTATAATTATGATTTTATTTTGTACAATTATTTATTTTACAAACGATTTATTTTATGTTACAATTATTTCTAAAAGTATATGTATTTCTAAAACTTTATCCGTTCAAATCTTTTTATAATATATGTAATTTTAATATTATAAATGATCTTATAGTAATAAACTATATTTTAATCTATAATTTTCAATGAAATTTACTTTTTCATAAAATTATCAAAATTACTAATTACAAGTTGAATTATTTTACAAATTAATTTTAAAAAATAATTTATGTCAAAAATAAAGAAATTAATTGATTTAACATTACTGTCTTAAAACTAACCGAAAATGAAATCCCGTCATTTGATTGTTAGAGATTTTTTTTTTCAACATATTTTTATACTTTAATGTAAATTTTTTAATCTATGTTATTTTGACATGGTGTTTTCTACTATTTCCGATTTTTGATAATTATTTTCAAATTATATGTACTCTATTCTATTTTGATATTTACTTTTTTGTCACATTATTTTTGGGCCACAATGGGCCCGCCCAATAATCCAAACTTCTTAAATAGGAGAAAATACACTCGCTATGCGAGTTGTGAGTCTCGAACCTCCGTTTGGTAACAAGGCAACAACGATGACACTACCAGTAGGCCACTTGATTCTTGTTAGATATTTAATTATTTGTTTTTGATTGCATCTTTTATTTTATTATATTATCTATATAGTTAATTTGTATCTAAAAGTATACATATATATAAAAAAAACATTATTAGTTTTTATCTTTTAGAATATTGATATTTCAAATTAAAAGTTACCTTATAATAATAAAACTATATTTGATATATATATATATATATGTGATGATTATTATTTTGATAAAATTATTAAATTACCTATTTTTTGAATTGGATTGTTTTACAAATATCTTTTATAACATTAGATTTTATGTCAAACTAAATAAAAACTGGATGATTAAACATTATGGTCTAATTCCTTGCCAGGTCATCATAAAGAGGATGAGCCTGGAAAGTGAATTTCTCGAGCCCCATCCGGTCAAACATCTTGCGCATCAGCATATACTCCAATATTTCCCAATATAGAGTGATCAACAAAGATAGTTGGCTCCAAAGTGCTCTTCAGCTTAGCGTTGTAAAACATACCATCAATCGCGTCCCACTAGTCTGTCATCTTCCTTGTCTTCCAAGCCTTGCTTTTTTGAGCTCGGTTACCGCAAAATCCAGCCGGTTGTTGGTGAATGGTGAACCACCTAGGCGAGGCCAAGGAGCCTGCAGAACTTCGGGTCTATGACATGTTCACTACTAGAAGTCGTAACCTTCCCTTCTTCCTGAGTGGTGGCTCGCTTATTAGATGCAGGATGAGCGGCATAAGAAGACTGAGGTGTGTCTGGGTTGGACTTCTTATCAGTCTTGGATCGGCTTGGGTGAGCGGAGGCGGAAAGTTGTTGTTCTGCGGGTTTGAAATTGTCCTGAAAAGAAAAGAACTTAATTAATAGTTAGTAACTAATCAATTCAAGACACAAAGAAAATGATTTTAAAACGATTGAGCAATGCCATTTTAAGAAACAACACAAATCACTTGCAATATAAACCCTTTAAAATCACAATGATTGAGCAATACTATTCAAATTACCAAGAATCACAACTGAAAAAAGTCAAGATATCAAGAAGCATAGAGCATGATCAAGCATAACTAGTTAAAACTAGCAAAAATAAAGATACTTTAAGGAGAAAACATCCTAAGCATGGTTCTAAAATTAATTCAAAATCAAGTGAAATGGCAATGGTGAGGAATGACTTAAGCAATACCAATTATTACTAGCAAGAATCAAGAAATAATATCATTCATACAACCAATATTCAAGTGTAATGAACTTAGAATTAAAATTTAGAGCCATATAATCCAAACCAACAACATTTAGCAACAACATTTTTCCTTAAATAGACCCTAAGCGCATGTGTCCACAACAAGCAACCCGTCAAAAAACCTGAAATCTAAGAGTCAAATCCAAAATTTCATAAATCAAGCCCAAGCAATCTCAAATCAGTATTATGCCTCAATTTATCACATAAAATAGTATAAGAACATCCAAAGAAAGAATTCCAACTCTTGAAATCAATTAAAAACTAAAGCCCCAAATGAGGTGAAAATTTTTAGACCTAAAAGTAGAGAAAGATAAAACCATACCTTGTAGACTTGAGATAAGGCTTAGAGAAACGGATTAAGCTCAGAAAATCGAGTGGATTAGAACCAGAAATGGATGAAAACGATTGAGTATTGAGGGATATTCACCAATGGGGATTGTGGAGTTTGAGAGGAAAAGAATGGAGAAATTAGAGAGGAGATTTGCAAACTAGGTTTAAGGGGATAAATGATTAGGTGCAGAAATCCGGTTCAATTTAAGTGAGTTTTGGTTTACGTGGGTAGGAGATTGATCGATCTCCATAGGGATCAATTGGTGTCTGCTCACTGCTTTTTTCTAGGGATTACGGATTGATTGATCTGTGCATGGATCGATCGATCTCTTCTCACGACTTTTTCCAAGGATTTTGGATTGATAGATCTGTAAATGGATAGATAAATTTCTTTAATAACATTTCTCCAGTTTAATAGAACGATCGATCAAACTAAGGATCGATCGTTCCACTCTTATGTGCATTTTTCCTTTGTTCAAGGATCGATCGTTCCCATGGGGGAACGATTAATCCATACCTCTGAGCAAAATCTAATTTTTCAAAGTCACAGAGAACTCAAAACTAAAAATTAATAAGTTAGTAAACCAACTAAACTAACTCAAAACTAAAAACAACTAATCTAAACACCAAATAATGTATTGTCTCCCCCTCAATGCTTTTTTAACGTCATTAGCTTGACGATATTTACCTCTAGACGGATGTTGGATCAACAAGAGGAATATGAGGTTCCTTTGTAAGCTCTAAAGTGGCTAGATAAGGCTTAAGCCTCTGAACATTTACAATAAAATCATTACCTTGGCGATCGAATAGAACAACTGCACCATGTGGCCTTATTTCCTTAATGACAAACGGTTCAGACCATCTGGACTTTAATTTTCTAGGGTAAAGTTTCATGTGAGAATTATAGAGCACACCTGATCACCTAGTTGAAAGTCTCTAGGAATGATTTTTTGTCATGTTTTGACTTGTAGATATTGGAGTTTTCATAGGAGATATGGCGAATTTCTTCTAACTCATGAAGTTGAAGCAGACGCCTTTCTGCTACGTTTTTATACCAAAGTTCAGCAGCTTAATAGTCCATGCAAATATGCTCCAGTTCTACAGGAAAGTGACAAGCTTTACCATAAACAAGATTAAATAGAGGATTCCTGAATGTAGTTATGTAATCTCAAAGAGCATCATCTAGCTTCAAAGACCAATCCTTCCTAGATCAATTCACTATTTTATGCAAAATACACTTGATTTTCCTATTAGAAACCTCTATCTGTCCACTAGTCTGGAGGTGATACGGTGTCGGCACTTTGTGTCTAACTCCATGCTTCTTTAGAAATCCATCAAAGACTCTATTGATGAAGTGAGAACCTCCATCACTGATGACTACTCTAGGGACACCAAACTTGAAAAAATCACAGATTTAAACATTTTAGAATAACCTTAGAAGTGGGACTAGAAATTGTTTCAACTCACTTAGAGACATAGTCAACATCAACAAGAATGTATGAGACATAGGGAAATGACCCATGAATTCAATTCCCCACACATCAAAAACCTCTACTTCAAGAATGAAGTTTTGATGCATCTCATTTCTCTTTGAGATATTCCCTTGTATTTGGCAGCGAGAGATGAAGGCATGAGCATCTATGAACATCGTGGGCCACCAGAAACCTACTTGGAGTACCTTAGAAATTATCTTGAATGTAGCGAAGTGACCAGCATAATCTGAACCATGGCAGAGGTATAGAACATTTTGAATCTCCTTCTCAAGCAGACATCTTTGAAACACACCATCTCTACAAAGCTTGTAAAGATATGGTTCATCATAATAATATTGTTTGGGATCCCTTAAGAACCTCTTTTTCGGTAACCTGAAAAATTCATGTGCTTCAACATCAACAGCTAAATAGTTAGAAAAGTCACGAAACCAAGAGTAATCACATCATATTTATTGAGTCTATGAACAGAAAAATTTTCATTCACTCTAGTGCTGATAGCATAAATATGCTTCTCAGGTAGACTGTCATCAATGGGAACATCATCTTCGATTGTAAGTCGGGATAGGTGATCGGAAACTCCATTCTCTATGCATCTCTTGTCTTTGATTTCCAAGTAAAATTCCTGTAAAGGCAAAATCCAACGTAGTAATATGAGTTTAGCATCCTCTTTAGAAAGATGATACCTCAATGCCGCATTATCGGTGTGGACCACTACTTTGTATTCAACTAAATAGGATATGAACTTCTCAAAAGCGAAGAAAATGGCTAGGAGCTCATTCTCAGTTGTTTCATAGTTGCGTTAAGCTAGATCAATCATCCTAGAAGCATAATAGATCACATGAAGCTTCATATCCTTTAGTTGTCCAATAACATCTCCCAAAGAAAAATCACTAGCATCGCACATCACCTCAAAAGGTACATCCCAATATGGTGGTTGGACAATTGTAACGCTTAGCAAGGCTTCTTTGACCACTAGAAAGGTTGATTGATAGTCATCATCCCATTCAAACATGATATCCCTGCACAACAACTTAATTAGTGAGAGGTCTTGTAATCTTTGAGAAGTCATGAATGAACCTCATGTAGAAGCCTGCATGTCCTAAAACGCTGCGAATATCTTTTACAGATTTGGGTGCCTGCAAGTTAGTCATGACCTCAACTTTAGCCTTATCCACCTCAATACATTTCTCAGAAATCTTGTTTCCTAACATGTTCCCATTAGTCACCATGAAATGACACTTCTCCCAGCGTATCACCAAATGTTTCTCCTCACATATCTGTAGAATCATGCACAAGTTAGCAAGGCAGACATCAAAGGAAGAACAATAGATAGAGAAATCTTCCATGAATACTTCCATGATGTCTTCAATTAGATAAGTAAAGATGAACATCATGCACTGTTGGAAGGTGGTTGGGGCATTGCACAATCCAAAAGTCGTGTTGCGATCATCATAAATACTAAATGGACATGTGAATGTCATCTTCTCCTGGTCATCAAGGTGAATGGGGGGGGGGGGGGGGGAANTAAAAACAGTAGTAAAGATGGTTAACTAGTCTCTCAAGCATCTGGTCAATAAAAGGTAAAGGAAGATGATCTTTTTGATTTGCATCATTCGATTTCTTACAATCAATGCTAATTCTATGACCTGTAACAGTTCTAGTTGGGATCAAATCATTCTTACCGTTCTTAGCAACTGCTATACCCCCTTCTTAGGAACTACATGCACATGACTAACCCAGTTACTATCAGAGATAAGGTAAATGATTCCTGCATCTAAAAGTTTCATAATTTTCTTCTTGACAACATCTTTCAAGTTGGGATTCAAACATCTACGATATACTCTATAGAAGTCTTAGACTCATCTTCTAGATGTATCCTATGCATGCATAAATTTTGTGAAATCCCTGTGATATCATCTAAAGTATAACCTAAAGCTCTACGATACTTTCTCAATGAATAAAAAGCAAAGGAGTCTATACATTGTTCAATTCAGCATAGGGTATGTGGAATTAGGACCTAGAAACGCGTACCTTAGCCTTGATGGGAGGGTTTTTAGTTCCAAATTTGGGGCGTTTAGCTCACTTCATGGATCTTCAACGGGTACGAGGTACACTTTAGGTGGAGACTTGTTAGCTGTCTCCATTAATGTCACATGGTCGATAGTCATCTCCTCAATCCTCCTACTAGAGTCAATCATCCCGATATAATGTGAAACATCATCACTAAGAGTAATAAACTCATTAGTAACGTTAGCCAAAGCAATCTCTAAAGGATCATCAAATAGAAAACCACCAGCAACTCCCTCTACAACCTCTATAATTGTATCAACCTAGAAGGATTTGGCATCTAGAGATGGTTTCGTCAAGACTTCTTGCAGGTGGAACTTCATCAACATGTCTCCAAAGTGAAGATTGATCTTGCCTTTCTTCACATCAATGATAGCACCAACAGTTTCCAAAAAGGATCTTCCTAAGATGAGAGAGTCTTTTGGTTCTTCTCCAAGCTCCAAAATCATGAAATTGGTTGGCACAAAGGCTGTCCCAATCTTCACAGGTAAGTTCTCAAGAACTCTAGAGGGATATTTCACGTAACAATTAGTTAGAACCGATTAGATTTTTGTTCCTTTAATGTCTATCATACCCAATCTCTTAGCCACTGAGAAAGGCATGAGATTCACAATAGATTTCCAAATCGCAGAGAGATCTAAAAGAGATGTCTCCAATTTCCATTGATAGAAAAAAACTTCCTAGATCTCCAAGCTTCTTAGGCATACAGTTTTGTAAGATTGAATTGCATTCTTCTGTGATCATCATCGCACCTTCTTTTAAGGTGAGCTTGCTTTTGACATATTTTCTTAAAGAAGAAATCATCTGGCAAGCATTAGAGAATGGTAATCTGACATTCACTTCTTTGATCATCTCCTTGTATTTTCCATCCTCTAGATCCGTTCTAGACTTTTTAAGTTGAACAGGGTGTGGAATTTTGGGGTTTGTAAACCCGTGTTGGAGCTGCTTCAGTCTGAGAAGAGAGATCGATCGATCTCTGAAAAGATCTATCATTCTCTTGAGATTTCAAATTCATGTCCATATGATCGATCATTTTTTGAGGGAACGATCGATCCCTTTTATTGGAGCCTTATTTTTCATCTAGAACAATCATTCCAGAACACGGAAACGATCAACTGAAGTCTCTAGATAGTTCTGTATCTCATAAATGATCGATGTTTTAGGGATCGATTGATCTCTTTCTCCGTGATCTTTTTGAATGATCTCTCCCCTAGGGGAATGATCGGTCTCTATTTCTGTAGCTTTTTCAAAGTTCTCCATATCTACATTTTCTGAAGATTCATCAAATTCTTCTACCATACCTTCATCAAGATGTTCTTTCCTTTTATTTGTGGGTAAAGATTTATCACTTCTCAATGTGATAGCATTCACATACTCCTGTTTCTTGTGATTTGTATCAGATTTCCCAGGGAGAAACCCAGTTGGTCTTTTGACAGCTTCAGCGATTTGAGCAACTTGAGTATCTAAATGTTTGACATATGTAGATAAAGCTTCAAACTTTTGGTTCAAATCATTGTACATATTGTCCATCTTGATGTTGATGTTTCTTTTAGACTATTGCTGACCTTCCAAGATCCGTTTGAGCATGGCTTCCATCTTGTTTTCTTGTTGAGCTGCAGGTGGAGCCACTTATTGAAACGTAGGCTGAGATGGCTGTTGAAAACATTTTGGGTTGGAATTCTGCACAAAACTCATATTTTGGTTTTCTTGAAAACCAATTCCACCTGAATTTTGACCAAATGGTTTTCCAAAATTCTGCACAAAAGTCTTTTGTTGAGTTGGGTACACTTGTTCGTGGGGATTTTTCACATTAGTGCTTCTCCAAGAGAGATTAGCCTTGTTGAAACATTGATTGTATCATTGATTGTACACTATTTGACCTTAGATATTGATATAGCTCACTTCTTCTTCTACAAGTTCAGTTTCAGGCATGGGTTCTTGGAAAACAAAACAACGTGCTTCAATTTTCTCTACATCTTCAGCAAAGCTGACATGTTTCTGATTTTTGTTCTTGAGAAGATGAGTAAGTAGTTCTTTTACCTTGCAAGTTCAGAGGATTATGAACCAGATGACCTTCATCTTCTATCATAATCGGGACAATGGTTATTGTTGCTTGCAGTGAGATTTTCTATCATCTGATATGCTTCACGCACTGGCTTAGTCATGAAATCGCCATTGATGTGATACATCTAATCATTACCTTTGTAAAAGGTATTAAGGAGATTCAGCTCAGAGAAGTCATGGCGAGTGCAATCGCAAAGAAACTCCTTGAATATGTCCCATTCTTCGAAGAAAGACTCTATAAGACCAAGCTAAAATTGAGATATCTTGCTTCGAAAATTGTTGGTCATGGTAGTGGTGTAGAAGTGATTCAGGAACTTGGATCTGCAGTCATCCCAAGTTTCAATAGAGTTGTTGGCAAGCAGAGATTTCAACCACCTAAGAGCTCTATCAGCAAGAGAATGATCAAAGAGCTTGCACATCATAAAGTCTTTAGAAACTTCATTGATTTGAACAGTAGTGCATATGTCTTCAAAACCATCGATGTGATCCATAGGGTGCTCGGTAAGTAGACCATGGAATTGATTATGGAAAATCAACTAGATGAGCTGGAATGGGAATTGATAATCTTGACATTGAGGCGGACGAGGGTGAAGGGCATTTCTATTAGCAAGGAAATCTTCAGGGTTTTGGAAGTCTCCAATTAGAACCCTATTATGAACTGGGCGATTGTTGGAAAATCCTTGTGAATCTCCTATAAGGATGTAATTTTGCCCAATCTGATTACCATTACCAGCTCCTTCTTATCCTTATGGCACTTGATTGTTGTTTTCTCCTCTTGGTGGGTTGAGTATCAAGTCGTTAGCCCCTGGGGAGGAGGTTGGTTGTTGTTTGGATCAATAGGGTCAACTGAATTCTAACAAACGTTTTCATCCATTGAGGTGGATGAGCTAGCGTTCTTCTTTTTAGATTTCATGTTTGAGCGTTCTAACCTAGAGAGTTCTGTGTTACTGAGGTTGATCAATCCCTTAGACTTGTCCAGTCTTATGTATATGCACCTATAAAACAAAAATCAAAAACAAAGAAATACTTGAGTACTGTAAAAGGAAAAAAAATCTTAGACTAAACTCTAAAAAAACTTAAAAGTCACTATTGGTCTCCAACAATGGCGCCAAAATGTGATAGGCTCATGATTTTAATCGTAAATCTAACTATAGAGAGCATATCAATGTAGTATAGACTAGGGTCAATTTCCACTGAGACAAGACATTACACTTTCAATTTTAGACCGAATCAAGCTAAGACAGAATAAAAATGTTGTTTTTCACCTAGTTTAAGCAATAACGGTAAATTAAACGAAAGTAAATCAACAAACTAAGAAGTTAAGCATTAGGGAATTCCACATGTATTCAGGTATAAAAGCCAAGGTTAACATGCAAGATTTTATTTGAAAAGAGTTCTCAACATGAAAGACATAAATAGATTAATCTCCTCTTGGAGTATTAAACCATGTGTTCAAATTATCAGAAACAAACTATCATCGTATCTAGCTAATTCGACCATGCATCTTGTATTAATAAAATACAGAGTTCATATTGCTTCTCCAAAATACAAGGTTCATAATTCGTCTCTATGTAAAAGCTCTGAAGAAGAAAAATAAGTGTAAAAAGAAAATAAAACCAAGCCTAAGGCTTTTATAGTTAAAAAATATAAAATAAAAATACTAAATATTGATAAGTTTTTGAGGGCAATACCGTAATTTTGGCAAATTTTCCATTCATTCTCGGCCACAGGGAACAATCGATCTATAGAGGAATCGATCGTTCTATCTTCTTCGAGATCAATCGTTCTATCTTCTTGGAGATCGATCGTTCTAGAATTTCAGGAGCTTTCGACCGATCGGTCCCTATAGGGACCGATCGGTCTCTTCTCAGATATTGCACGGATCGATCATTCTTCTTCTACAATGATCCCTCAGCCTTTAAAGTTGGACATTTTTCATCTGAAATGTCCTAGAATCCATCTTTTTCTCCAAAACGATCCAAACACCTAGAATCATGAAAATACGCCAAATATAAGGAAAATGGTCGGATAATGTAGAGTAGCAGACATAAATGCCCTCTGTCATACATTAAAACCGAGTAATATCAATGAACATGTTTATTATTACATCTCTTAGTGCATAAAAATTGATGGCAACAAAACTGCAAAGCCGAAAGGTGAATGTTCAATATCAAATTGGTTAGTTGTCTTAGTATGACGTTATGTCATACAAACACGAAAAATTGATATTTTTCTAAAAGATTTTTCAATTTTTCCTATTCATATATAATTTTTTGAAAACTCATGTATGGTTTTAGCAAAAAGGATCTTAGGTCATGCCTCTAAATTTACTAAATTCCACTATAAGAATACATAATTATTTTTACCACTTTCTTTGATAAAAAAATTTGACTGGAAACTTTGATAATTTTTTAATAGAAATACTAGTTGTACGAAACTTTTTATTGATTCTTTCTATGTTGAAATTATTTAGATGAATAGTTCTTCATTTTTCTTCAACCACAACATATTCGAGGACCGCAACCACAATTTTTACCTAGTTCGCATCCTCGTCCTTTCTAATTATTATTAATAGATGAAGTGAGCTAATCTAGCTAAAAAATTTTAATGGTTCATCTTCACTGGTTCGTTATTTTGTTCAGTAACAAAAAGAACTTGTTTCAACTTAGAATATCAATTATATTTATTTGTTTGATATTGTTGATGCATAACTAAATTGGAGGGATCAAATGTTTGGAATTCTTTCTCGATCATATCGTAATTGTAAAAATTCTCACCACATAATATCATCCTCTATGTAATTACAAACAAACCAAATTACTCTTTTAAACATCGATAGTCTTGGAATCTCATATTTAACTATTCATGCTTGAATTCTAGTAAGATCAAATATTTTTAGTGATCGAATTTATCTCTCAGAGATAACCAGATATGCGAGATTTTCTCTTGTGATATACTTATTATTTTAAACCATTGTTGGAGGTAATGACGTTAAAATATCATGACTTTAGCCTTATCTTATTTGTCGCCATTTCTTATTGGTCAATAATTTTTTTTCAGCTCGTTGGTTTTTGAAATATATTTATATCTAATGTCCATGTCATAAAATTTCTTCCAGCAACATCTAGGGTCGTGATATCGAGTTTTGTGAAATTCGAGATGATAACTATATGTATAATAAACTAATTTATTAAACATAAATTTTAATATATATTTTCATGTTAATTATATATGTTTTAAGAAATGTAAAATTAAATTTAAATATTAAATTCAAAAATTAAAGTAGAATTTAAATGCATAATCTGAAGAAAAAATTAGGCACAATTTAAAGATATAATTTAAAGACATAATTCAAAAGCATACATAAATTAAAATAATAATTAAAATAACATGTCATCGATCGGGACTAAAGACAGAACCTATATATATATATAATGATCTAGAAGGCATCATCTTTTGACATATGTGAGATGTAACTTATTTATGATCAAATGACATGACCCATATAATAAGGGGACAAAGACCAAAAATTATTTGTGATCAATGTCATAATCCATATACTGATCAAAGAAACATGATATGGTTTTATTTTTTTTTATCAAATTTCATAACTTCTATAATTATTAAAGGAATATGACTCGTTTAAGGAAGAGACAAAAATTTTCCACTTCAAAAGTAAAATTTATAAATTATAATTAAACAAATTTGGTATAATTTAAATATTGTCTCGAATATGTAGTGGAATTGGTATTAAATCAGGTAAAATGATGCTCATGGTGATAATATGTTAAAAATAACATAACAATAAATTTTAATACATAAATGTTTGTAGTGAAAGAGACGAGAAGGAGAGAATAGAAGAAATCGATATCTTTGTTTTTCAGTTATTGTGATTTGTCATTTTACAATAAAGAAATATTTTATACTAGCCGAAAATTTTGCATTGAAGTTACATGGAAATGAAATTTCTAAATGGATAACTATTATTCATTAATAGTCAATTTGTGGAATATATGTATGATCTTGGAATTAAATCCAAAAAAGCTAAGAAAACAATAGTTGGTGGTGTATGCTGTAATGGTAGAAATAGACCGTGATTAAAAACGCTTATAGTAGAGTAGTAATTGTATGGAGCATTAATAGTATGATGTTATGTTAATGTATGACATATACTCCTTCCGTTCCTGAAAGGAGGATGTTTTAGAGTTTTTACGTAGATTAAGGAAAACAACTTTTTCTTTACTTTATGCCTTACTTTTAATGTGTTTTCACCTAAAACATCATCTATTTAGAAACAAAATTCATTTCTAAAACATCCTCCTTTCAGGAACGGAGGTAGTATATGTTAGTGATTGGTATAACATAAAACGATTGTATTTTTATTAATTTTTATTTTAAAATATTATATATAACAAATATATGAAATAATTTGATATAGTTTTATTCATAAATTTTTGAATATTAAAATTATTATCATAGAAATTTTGAAATACAAATAATAAATTTAAAATTAATAAATATAGTAATATAAAACTAATATCTATATATATTAAATATCATTTAAATATTAATCTAAAATTAGTATAAGAAGTTTATGATATTTTTTCAATATATTAA
>OVBE01010974.1:0-14536 GCA_900406425.1 Iberis pinnata
CAGAAATGAAGAACAACAATAAAACAGTAAACTAAAACAGAAGGTTAAAGCTTAAAATGAAAATATAGATGCACAAACTGAACAACAACCTAAAGCTAAGCAAGAAATCAAAGGAAAAAATAGAAGATTAACTTAAAACTCAAAAGAAATCTGGATTTTACACCAAGAACATGAAGAACAAGAAAAGAAAATAAAACCTAAGACTAAAACCTAAAAAGGAAAGAAAAACTAAGTTTTTTGTTGCAAATGGAGGCGAATTAGGGCTTTTATAGTGTTCAGAGAAAAAGCTCTGATTCGCACTAAAGAAAAAATGCTAATCATTGTCTTGGATCATGGGCCTTGGTTCAGGTGATATCCGGATTTGAGTTGGTCAGGTCGAAGCGTGTTTGACTTCGGGTTGGTAAGTGCGTGATCGATCTGAGCTAGGGACGCTTGCATGAGATCAATCCAACTAAGATGCGTCTAAGGTGCGTTTGTGCTTGGGATTGATCCAAGCATTGAGTGCCTGAGATCGATCCAGAAAAAGGTGAGATCGATCTTATCTTCCTTCCTTCTTAGTCTCGCTTTACTTCCATGCAATTCCTTAGCTTCGTCTGAGACTTCAAAAATTTCGTAAAATGAGAGAGAGGGATCGATCCTAGTTTGAGAAGGGATTGATCTGAGGTCTTGCTGGGATCGATCCTGGCAAGTGTTGGGATCTATCTTAGATCGATCCAGATGGTGAGATAAGATTGATCTCATATCGATCTAGGTAGAGACGTGGGATCGATCTCAAATCGATCTAAATGAGGCAGTGGGATCAATCTGAGAAGAGGCTGAGATCGATCCAGGCATGTGCTGAGATCGATCCTGCTTTGGTCCTAAGGTAGATCTAGTCCATTCCATGCTAAGTGCTTCTCCATTCAATGTTAAGTGCTGCTGTTCTGAAATCTCACAAATCCTTCCCGAAAACTCCTGAAATTCCTGAAAAATCTCCAAAATGCGTTCATATGCAAATTCTAACGCAAAATTCCTAAAAATCATAAACTTACTAAATCAACTATAAAGATGATGTATGCACGCTTTAAGACCTCAGAATTGATGCTAATTGATATGTAAAATGCATGAAAATACAGAGTCATCGAGGTGTTCATGGAAAATATCTCTGTGTATGGCTCTTCTTTTTCCTCCTGCTTGTTTAATTTGTGCAGGGTACTCACCAGGTGCGAAGAAACAAGTTTGGTCCTAAACCGGGAAAAGTATCAATTCATGGTTAGGCAAGGGATTGTCCTGGGACACAAAATCTCTGAAAAATGGGTAGAAGTAGATAAGGCAAAGATTGATGTCATGATGCAACTACAACCACCAAGGACAGTGAAGGATGTGAGGAGTTTCCTAGGGCATGATGGGTTTTACAGGAGATTTATCAAGGACTTTTCAGAAATAGCAAGACATATGACAAGGCTATTATGCAAGGAAACCGAGTTGACTTCGATTCTAAATGTCTTAAGGCGTTCCACCACATCAAGGAAGCATTAGTGTATGCCCCTATAGTCCAAGCTCCAAACTGGGATTACCCCTTCGAGATCATGTGTGATGCGTCTGACTACGCAGTTGGGGCAGTTTTGGGGCAGAAAATAGATAAGAAGGTGCATATCATTTACTACGCCAGTACAACCATGAACAATGCTCAGGTAAAATATGCTACAACAGAGAAGGAGTTGCTAGCAGCGCCTTTGCATTTGAGAAATTTAGAAGCTACTTGGTTGGTTCAAAGGTTATAGTCTATAATGATCATGCAACACTAAGGAATATATATGCAAAGAAGGACACTAAACCAAGATTGTTGAGATGGATTCTTTTATTGCAAGAATTTGACATGGAGATAGCGGACAAGAAGTGAAAATTTAAGAGATTAAGAAGCTCAATCCATGGTGGATTGAGTAGAGATTGAGAGAATAGAAGAAAGGTCAAAACTTTTAAGGATTGAAACTTTTCTTCATATATTAAATGTCGGCTATTACAATATATATATAGTGGGAACCTTAAACCTACCTAAAAGGGTAAGTTTTAAGGTTCGACAATAGGTAAATGGTAAAAGGTAACAAGTAAAAGCATAAAGCACAACGCGTTTTCTTCGGATGTACGGATGTGGTCCCAAAAGCAAGCCACGCGCGCGTATGATTGGAATCTTGAGTGACTCGGCCAAATTAAACCCAACGGCTACAAACTTCCTTCTAGATCTTTCTTTAAACTTGGACAGCTGGCTTGGACTTGGTTTCGCGAAGTATAATGTAATTTGGTCGAGTCTTGAGATAAATAAAGTTTCTGGATGGTTATCGAGTAACTGCACATAGCCGGTAAGGTCTGCGCATGTTTTGATCGAGCCAGAAGCAGTTTATGCGCATCAGGCTATTCCGCGTGTTTTCCTTCTGCTTGGATCACACGCTATCTTGAATATGCGCATAACTGGATTCTGGCCTAGTTCCGCATGCGTGGCCCGAGTGAACCATGTGCACATTCTAGTCCTGGCCTAGTCTTCGTCTCGTCCTAGTTCGATGATCCGCATGGTTCCGATTGGCCCAACTTCCTGATTTTTGGCTCGATAGCTAAGTCTTCGCATATCTCGGCCAAGTCTCGAATTCATGTCTGGCCTAATGGACCCAATGCCTCATGTCTTGTTTTTGGCTCGATATGCTCGCATGTCCGGACCCGATAGACCCGATACCACCAAACTGATCTTAGCTCGATCCATCTTGGCTCGATGGACCCAATATCGCATATTTCAACTTTGGCTCCATATGTTAAGCTTTTCTTGGCCCGATAGACCCGATATCCGCATTCTTCATGCTCCTTTCCCGACTTGGCCTAGTTTAGGCCAAGTCGACCTAATTTGGTTCCTTTTAACTTGTCTAGACATACTTTTCCCATTTACCCATCTTCCACTCATTTTCCTTTGTTCTTCTTTAGTTTTGGCCAAGTGATGACCAAAACTCAACAAGAAGGGTATTGAAAATGGAGTAGTAGATCACTTGTCAAGAATTAGGATCGACGACTCAGTACCAATTGATGACTCTACGCGTGAAGAGCAGCTCATGATGATCTATACCTATGCATTTGTAGAAGGTGAAATAGTAACCACAAAAGCAGCACCATGGTATGAAAATTTAGTTAACTTCAAGGTCTGTGGTGGCCAATAATGTTTGAGGACACCGACAGTTTTATCTCTATGTGTGACCCATGTCAGAGAGCAGGTAACATTGGAAAAAGGAATGAGATGCTTCAGAATTCAATCTTAGAAGTCGAAGTGTTCGATGTTTGGGGCATTGACTTCATGGGACCATTCAACCCCCTATCTTTTGGGAATAGTTACATTCTGGTAGCTGTCGGCTACGTCTCAAAAAGGTAGAAGCAATTTCATTTCCTACCAACGATGCGAAGGTGGCTTTGAAACTCTTCAAAAACATAATTTTCCCAAGATTTGGGAGTCCAAGGGTAGTAATCGGTGATGGTGGTTCTCACTTCATAAATAAGGTGTTTGAAAATACATTGAGAAAATATGGAGTGAAGCATAAGGTAGCAACACCTTATCATCCACAAACGAGTGGACATGTTGAAGTCTCAAATAGGCAGATCAAGGCGATTTTAGAAAAAGTTGTTGGAACCTCAAGGAGAGATTTGTGGACAAAGCTCGATGATGCACTATGGACGTATAGGACAAATTTTAAGACTCAAATAGGACGAACACCTTTTCGACTACTCTATGGAAAGGCATGCCACCTACCAGTCGAAGTGGAGTAAAAGGCACTCTGGGCAACTAAACTCCTTAACATTGATCTCAAAACAGCTCAAGAAAAAAGGGAAATATACTTGCATGAACCGGAGGAAGTCAGGCTCAACGTTTATGAGAGTTCCAAAATATACAAGGAAATGACAAAAAGATTTTAGTTAAGGAAATCAATGCTGGTGACCAAGTCCTTTTATTCAACTTAAGACTCAAGTTGTTCCCAGTGAAGCTCAAATCCAGATGGGCTGGACCATTTTCTGTTAAAGAAGTTCTACCGTATGGAGTTGTTACTTTAATTGGAAAAAATGGGAATGCGTTTACATTGAATGGGCACCGAGTAAAACCGTACTTGGCATATAGGGCAATCTCAGAAGAGACCTCGATTCTCCTTGGGAAACCGTGTAAGGGTCTATAAATTTAAAACATGAATTCAAGCTTAGTGACTTTAAAAAAGCTCACTTGGGAGGAAGTCCCATGTTTATCATTGTACATATAAAATTTTCCAGTTTATGTTTAGTCTCTCTTTTGATGCATTTATTTTGTTTGGTTCTAGTGTTTCCAGTATCTTGGATAGTGCTCTATCGAGCCTATTGGTGCTGGCGGTCGAGCTAAGGAAATCATGCTCGATCTAATATGCATGATCGAGCCGACCACACGATGGTGTTCCAACCGAGATCGAGCCATGGCCATAATTCGATCAAGCCAAGCATCATCGAGATCGAGCCGCATCTTCTCATCACCCTTACACCTCCACTACTCACTCTATGCCAAAGAGGTGTCCACTCCGTACTTTCCAAGATTCCCAAACAAAACTCTTACACCTCAATCACCCTCCATATACATCATCCTTAACCCTCATCCACATAAATCACCTTTACCTCCCCTCCTCGAACTTTCACTTTACTTAACATCCACAAGCTTCAACAAGGCTTTTCCTCCACATGCACATCTCGACCCTCACTCTATATAAGGGAGTTCCCACTTCTCTTATACACTTATCACTTTCATACAACCATAACTCTTTTTGAAATCACCATCTTTGATCAACGAATTTAACTGTAGTCTCAAGATTCAACAAATTTCAAGAATCATCAACTTTGATTTCTATCTCTTAAACTCGTGAAATCTTGATTTGAAATTTTTGAAATGCGTTTTGGTTTCAAGCCTTTTTCTGAAAGTTTTTGTTTCTTGGCTTTTGAACATATAATCTGAAGGTTTAACACATCGATTTTGACTAAATTAGATTCTGGGGTTTTATTTAGATAAAGTCTTTCAAATAACGCAACCTAACGACTCTAAACTCTTTTACATAAATTTCCATGTCAAACAGAGGAACGCCCGGCAGTTAGAGTGAACCTTCAGTCGAGGAGATATACACAACCCTAATGCAAGTGGACTTTGCAAAATCAACATTCCCAGATTCAGAGGCCTTGGGAAACCTTGGCATCCTTGATGAGGTCAAGGACATACCGGGGTACATGGGAATATCAGGTGTCATTGGAACGGAACGTAATGCTCGTCAGCAATAGACATGCATGTTTTTAGCCTCTTTGGAAGTATCCTACTCTGAGGGGTGGGAAGGTGATCAAAATGGAGGAGGATTCATAACCTCCAAGCAATTGAATGGCCAATCAGAGAGTTTCAATTTCCTTCACTTGGACTATATTTACAGTTTCAAATGTATGAGGTTTCAACATGACGCATTTGAGAATGTTCCAGAAGAGATATAACTTATTTAGGATGTGATTGGAACCAAGAAGTTCCAGGCATGCGGGACCAAGAGTGCATGCATCCGTCACCCTGTGATCAGATACGTTCACCAAGTTATTGCAAACTCATTCTTCTCTCCAAGCGATACAAGCAACATCTTAGTAGAGGAGATGGATTTCCTGTGACTTGGGGTCTACCAACATGTACGCAACACCCTGCAGGACAAAGCATTATATCCTAAAATCATCGAAGCAAGACCCTGCCCCCTAAAGTTGTTCCTGCACCAAATTTTGATGTTTAAGGACCTAGCCTGGATCACAAGAACCAGGAAAAGGCCTCAGTTAGGAATTGGAGGGTGGATAGCACCAATTTTTCTTCCCACCATAAGACATCCTACTCGCAACGTTTGGATACAGAGATTGATAGATATTGACTACCTGATAGAGATTCAGTTCATAGTAGGAGAGATTGGTAATCAATTCTGCTACCAGTTCAGAGCATCAAACAATACAAAAGCAGTCTTCCTCCTCCCGAATAGCCGATGAACGACTTTCAAGAGGCGTGCAAACTTAGTATTTAACCACGACACCTCTAATTCAAGACAAATCATTTTAGAAATGACAACACTAGAATCATGTTCTGACAACCTCTCAACCCTCTCCTTGGACTAAGATTCATCCAGCTCTTAAACTAGGGGTAACTGAGGTCCACCTTCATCCACTTGACCATTGTAAAATCTGTTCCATATGCATTTGCTTCTGTTTACTTTGTGTCTGCTTGTTCTTTAAGTGTGTTTATGCTTTTCTCTCTTGCCCTACCCCTAAATCCACCTTCGAATTTGGGTTACACAGAGACTGTGTATTTCAGGTTTGGGGGAGGATTAAGGGGACTTTCATCTAATGAATTTTTCATGTTTGTTCCTCAATCTCCAACCTTGCATAGCATCTAAAGAATAGAAAAAACATAAAAATTGGAAAATTTTTCGAAAATTGTCTTTCAAAAATAGAGTGTTCATGTAGTTGCACTTAGGATGTTAGATTTATTGGTTTTTCATTTGCATCTGCATAAGGAAATAGATGATAGTAACCTTGTAAGTATGTTGTTTTCTCAGAAAGTATAATATCCCTAGTTATTAGTTGTCGATTGCATATTGATTTAGTCTGAAGTAAAACTGCACCATGCTTGGAATGTGAACTTGCATGATTATTTGTCTCCTGAAGCAAGTTGTGAGCCCCTATCTATTAGAACTTAAATATCAATGTATAATTATCATGCTTGTGTGCTTAATGTGAACTCATGGATAATATATACATATTTGGGTTATTCTACCATTTTTCCACTCTTGTTAACCCAAGTATAATTCCTACCCTTGAACCTTGCCTTCTTTCAAGCCATGAATTTACTACTGAGTGTCAGGTCTTTTATGGAATGAGCTTGGTATAACGTGTTAGGTTCGAACTGACAGGAATGGGATCTCATGTAGTTCTAGTCCATGATTTTTGGACTAGATAAGACTAGGTGGGATTCGATTTTGGGAGTTGGGTTAGTTTAGAAATGAATGAAAGGGTAGAGTAATAGACCTTAGGAGAGGAATGAAAAAAAGAAAAGAAACAGAATATGCTAGTAAAGGGTTTGGGGGAACAATGATATGAAAAGGAAGTATGGTTAGTGCAGAATAAGAAAAGGATATGAAAATGAATTGAAAAGGGTAAAATCCAGGAAATTAGTGCAAATGAAAAAAGTCAAAAGCCATAAGCATTTAAGTAAGTAAGTTCCTAAATCCGCTTGCAGTAAAATAAGAAGAATCCTCTCCTAAGAGTAGCTAAGGAAGAGATGAAAGAGGAAAAATCTGAATAAGTAAGATCACTTCAAATTTTAAAAGTGTAGACTTAGGACCTCCTACCGGGTAGAATCAGGAAACTTAGATTTCATTAGCGTTGGGTAGATGAGATTGTATTTCTTTATGCGTCTAAGTGTTCTTACCTTTAACCTTATGCTAAAGCTCATTCCCTTTTGAGAGAACCCTATTCTGAATCATTAGCCATTGCATGAAGGTGTCATCTTTACTCATCAACTTTTCCTTTGACCAAATGAGTTCATTGCACGCACATGACTTGATCCATTGTTCCTGCTTAATGAATGTTAAAGGGGTAAATGAATTTGAATGCATTATGGAAGTTGGAATTGGTCTGTAATGAACTGTGATGAGTATGGTTAAGGTTTTTAAGTAGGACGAGTTTAGGATTGCATTCTAGAACTAGTAACTAGGACATTTATATTACCAGTGTTAGCAACATATTTTGGTTCTGAGTTCCCACTTTTAAACCTCTCGTCTAGACTTCAAAATTACTTGATTCACGGCACGCAAGGGTTTATTTTGGGAGAGTTGATGTCTCTGCATTTTTATGATTTTTAGAAGTTATTTAGCATCATTTTAGGGTCTTTTAGTTGAACATATGTTTCATATGTAGATGTTATTAGCAAGTTTGCAATTTTTAAGAAATTTTGCATTAGCACTTGCATATACATGCATTTTGGAGATTTTTCAGGATTTTCAGGAGCTTTCAGGATGTTGTTGCGAATTTGGAGAAGGAAAGGAAAATGCTTGGAACGGAACCAAATCAAGTGTAGTTCAAGTCAGGATTTGACCCAACCATTAAGCCAAGACGAAACTGGCTCAATCGCATCTCAGCCTCCAGCTCGATCTCGCAAACGAGCCAAGCTATCCTTCACTTCGGCCCCTCCGCCTCGATCCAGCGATCAAGCCAACCCACCATGGCTCGACCACAACGTCCTCCGGCTTCATCCCGTGATCGAGCCAGGCCAACTTTGGCTCGATCTCGTGATTCAGCCAAGCATAATTTCGCCTCGGCCAACTCCAACTTTGGCTCGACTATGCTCCAACTTTGTCTCAATCACATGCAACTCTACACGGCTCGATCCCGCAATCGAGCCAAGTGATCAAGCCACCTCGATTTCATGGCTCGGTCGTAACATTCCTTTGCCTCGATCATATGCGTTCTTCAGCTCGAGCCCAAGCAATTCAACCCGACCAACTTTGAATCAGGATGGACCTGACCCAAGACCCAACTTAATGATTAGTTTTTGTCTATTATGCGTTTTAGGGCTTTTCTTGAACACTATAAAAAGCCCTAAATGCCTCCATTTGGAAAAAAATCTTTCTTTTTGCCATTTTTAGGTTTTTTCTTAGGTTTCACTTCTTTCTCTTTTGTTCTTGATGTTCTTTATGTTCCAAACCCAGGTTTTGCTTAAGTTTATGTTCATCTTATGTTTTCTTCATTTTCCTGCATATATTAGGGCTGTGAACTATCTGGTGCATGTTGATTTACATTTTGAAGCTTTTAATCTCGTTTTTAGTTTGATCATTGCCTCTATTTTTCGTTACTCTTCCATTGATGTTCATCTTTTCTGGGTTGGTGTTCTTGACGTTTTCGATCTTTATCTTCTGCATCTCTGTTCGTTTTGGTCTTCTGCACTAGTTTTAGGGTTTCATATAGTATGTTCTTTGTTGTTTGATCTTATCATCTAAATGTCTTACTTAGTAGCTATGTGTTCATGTTTCTCTAATTTTGCATCCAACATGCATAGTGAGTAGTGACTTAGGTTCCTTGAGGATGGGATATGATAGTGTTGTTTCCTTGTTCCTCCTAGGTGTCTAAGCTTTATCTTTTAATAAATCCCTTTTGCTTCATGGTGCTTAATGCTCATTACATTCTGACCCAATGAAATCCGTACTTAGGCATTTCATCATCCGAAAAGTGTTCGATGAAATGCCTGATCAAGGTGATTTCAGAAATTTGCACATCCTAGCTTAAGGAATTAGATGTTTAGGGTGTTTATTGGCTTAGGTAGATTGGTTCGTAGTGCCTATTAGGTAGAGTTTTGTTAACCGAAGTTAGGTCTGGATACTACCTAGTTTGAGGTCATATGTCAAGGAATTAGATTTCATTACTTTTGAAACTATCGTCTAGGGATAGCTCTTGTTTGAGGTATGTTAGACACTAAGGGCATTTGAGGAGGAATACTACACAATTACCCCATCTTTAGGGACCTTTTATTTGATTGGATCTTTTACCCATTTTAAATCCTCTGTTTTTGTTTCACTTTCTATTTACATTTTTCTTATGCATGCTTACCTTTGTTTCCGTTTTAATTTTCTGCATGTTCTATTTACTTAGGACTTGTTAGTAAACCCCCCCCCCCCTCTTTATTGCTTGGCTTGACTTAATAGAACCATTGCATCTAGATTGGTAGCATCACACCTGACTGGATTGACAACCCATCTATACTACAATGACATGCATGTATAGTGGGAATTGATACCTAAAATACGTGTTATCACCAATCCCCGATGAAAGTTTGTGTTTCTCGTAATATGAACCTAGAGCATTGTTATCACCTGGAAAGATATCTCTCACAAACTTTTCTATTGTGTCAACTGCATCCTCAGACAAATTATAATTAGTCTTTATACCCATCAACCTACTAGAAGATGATAAAGGAGAATGACCATCTCTACATCCACTATATAATGGCTGATTCGATGCGTCTAACATATAAAAAATTGTCGCGCTTCTAAATTAGGTTCTTCATAAGAAACCTGAGCCGTCTTTATATTTTCTCGATAAACATTATTAACCATTTAAACCGTAGGTGCCCCAAAATCAAATTTTGTTCTAGGTTCCTATATCCTATTGGCCAAAGGTTCACTACTGCTACTACTACCAACAACATCATTTTGTTCTCCATGTAAATACCAAATCTTATAACTCTGCATAAAATCATTCACGTACAAGTAATTTCATATTAAATATATCTTGATATTGTGAGAATTCCGACATAAAGAGCATGGACATGTTAACTTACGAATCCGTTGTGTCCGAGGTTGTCGACATGCTAATTCCATGAACTCTATAACACCACATGCATATTCATCGTTCAAAAGCTTCGTATCTGGATTCATTCTTTCACCATCCATCCATGATCGAAAATAGGGAGGATGTGTTGAATGTGTGAAGAATGAAGGTGGAGTGATCTGGTTTTATAGGGGTTATTTGTGATGGATAAGTGATGAATATGTTCGTCAATAAATTCGAATATAACCATTGGCAACAGTTAGAAACGGGTACTTTGTACCGGGAAAATTTAGTGACGGCTACGTGACAAATTGCTGACGAAATTGCCCGCCAGTAAATATTCGTTAGTATATCCGTCAGGAATTTACTAACAGATAGACATTCATCATGTATTCCGTCAGGAATTCCGATCTGTCAGTCCCTCCGGTCACTTTTGGCTACGCTTTCTTGTAGTGTTCTCGAGAGTCTCGCCGACTAGCTGAGTTAGTAGGTAGCTGAGTAATGAGGTAAACCGATTTGTGGATGAGTCTGACCTTGTGTAGAAGCTCAATTGTAAAAATAAACTTCTTTCAAAGGTGTCAAGCACAACTCAGCATGACGACCTCATAAAAATCAGTGACGAATAGCATCAAATCGAAAATGAGAGCGAGGACACTTGACATGCAAGAGGGACAAGGTATTTTTTTTATAGATTGATGGAAATTATGACAAGTATGGAAAAATGGGTTGAGCTTGAGTCAATAAATCATGATTTCTTCGGTGTCGTAGAGATATCACCAGCTATAGTAGCTTGAAGAATCATCGTCAATTCTATAAACCACACCCCAAATCAAACGAACATCATCGATGAGTTCCCAGCTCGTGCCTAGAGCGAAGAGATTAAAAAAAACTTTAAGACTTAGCTCTACAATATGAGCTCCTTAGTACATCGGGCCACCAGTTTTGCATTAGGAATGGAGCGCATTATCAAGGAGACACAACAAAACCCCTTCACGAAACAAATCATTTAACTTAGATTAAGATCATCACCAAAATATAATTTCCAATTATGTTGCACCGAGACAGAAAACGGGAAAGAAAACTGGAACGGGGACGGGTAACAGAAAAACGAAAAAATTGTAGATACGGAGATGGTATATTATTAATAACATAATAAAAGTATCTATTGAATCAATAAGTTGTAAATAGAAAAAAATCTTCAAACATAAGTAAATGAGCTGAGACGAGGTTCTCGAGGTTAAAGTTAGGAAGTGACGAAAGAGATAGCAAACGGTCATGACGAATAAAATTTTCGAACCCTAATTAAAAACTTATATCTTTTCACATTTCTTGTGTTTTTTGATAAAAATAGGATAAAAATAAAAATTTGAAGATTGGAACCGTTTCGTTATGTCCAGTGACAAACTCTACCATCTCCTAACCCACTGCCGTCTCCGGTTGTGACCAAAACATTTGAGGGACGTTTTCGAGCTATCCCCACGTTGTCCCAGTCCTCGACACGTTTCCGGTACGTGAAACGTCACGTCATAGAAGTCCTCGTGCAGCATCTACGAGGGGAACACAGGCCTAGGCCATTACATGAATGTGTTTACCATCGCAATGGCACCTGTCAATTCACCTTAGAGGAGAAAGATGGACTACTCCAATTGTTGGTGGAACACCTAAGTGGGGATGTGTTGATGTTGTTCTCACATCTCAAAACAGGGTCAATTTATAATTTCAAACGTTCATAAAGCATTACTCTACGTTAGAGAATAGTTGACTTATGGACACATGGAACCCCTAAGGACATTCATCGAAAGGTATAAGAAGATCTGATTCGCGTGGCAAATGCATGCATGGCTACCACCGTTGTTGTAAGAAATGTATTGCGGTACGAATTGATATTTAAAGAGGAACTTCTCTTCAACCAACCATATACACTATAGAAGCACTCCACTAATCTTACTGAATTGCTGAGATGGAGGAAGAAAGTGCGGTGATGGCAAAAAAAATGTTAAATCATCCTGCTCAAAAGGAAAGGAAGAATATTATGAATCACGAGAGAACTTATAAAGTTGAAAAGCATGACGACGACCACAATGCTTTTTGTGAGTCTGTGACTTTCATAACAGGACGTTACTGCCGACATCTCAAAAGTAAACTCTTAAGGAAGTATAGCGAGGTGCTAGAAAGGCTGGAATGGCAACGAACAGACAACAAAAATGAAAAAAAAACCCAAAGAAATCGATTCCACTTTTTTTAACCCTAATTCTCGTCACGATGAACAACGACCCAAACAAAAAAAATCCCAAGTAGGATCAAAAGGACGAGTACCACGATGACATAATTAACAACTAAATCAAGGAGACAAATCAGGATCATCAAGTGAGGGTTACAGTTTTGCAACCATTCGATCCTATCTATCAAAAAACTTGGAGAGACTAGTTCCCGGCAATAAAAAGAAGAATTAATTGGTTGATTAGTCACACTTTGGTTCCTAAATTAGAGAAAAAGGTGTGGATATGAAGTTATTTGTTAATTAGGTAGTCTCATTAACAAATGACCATTACATCCTCATTTCTCATTTATATTCTCTCGATGGTTTTTTTTATAATTTTTATTTTGCTTTTTAAAATTGAATTGTAATCTATTTTTTAATTAACAAAGAAAAAAATGTAAATTTCTCTTTTGGAAAGTAAAAACTAGAATAACCTAATAACCTAGGTTGAACTTTTCTTCTCTTCTTTTTGTAGTTATCACCGCCGCTCGAAGTCTCCGATTACGTACCGTCGTCCGTAGCCTCCGGCGATTAGATAGCTCCGGCGATTGAAGTCTCCGGCGGATTCTCCAAGGTTAGTCGTTCTAATCTACAATCTCCGGCGATTCTTCTCTCTAATCGCCGGGTTACTCTACAATCTAACTATATCATCCTATTTCTTCTCTTTTTGCCTTTAGATTTCGGTTCCTTTGGTGTTTTAGTTTCGGATTTAGGTCGATTTTACTTGATATTAGGCGATTTTGTTTGTTGTGTGAAATGGGAGTTTAGGGTTCATAAAATATGCGATTTTTGTTGTTCTTGAATTTGATTGTATAAGCTACAAAAATTAGCCTTTAGATTTCGGTTCCTTTGGGGTTTTAGTTTCGGATTTAGGTTGATTTTACTTGATATTAGGCGATTTTGTTTGTTGTGTGAAATGAGTGTTTAGGGTTCATAAAATATGTGATTTTGATTGTTCTTAAATTTGATTCTCTAAGCTACAAAAATTAACCTCAAATTTCTTAAATTAAAGAGTTGAAAGAAACCAATTTGTTCAAACCTCAATCTCTTTTTTTAGACATGTTTACTCGTTTTGTGTGTTTATGTTTTCTTAGTTTAGCAACTTACTCACTTTATTTCAAGATCATTTGTATTTTTCATCTGTTTTTTTAGACATTTCGTAGTTTTTAAATCTTTAATCATATGTTATTTGATTCATTTGCCATTGTTTTGGTCTTTTATTACAGTTATTACAATGGACAACAATCTTCCACCAAGATTGTTCGACGTTTCAGAAGTTCCAGAAAACAGCACCATGCATATTTACATGAAAATAGAGTATCTTTCAACAATCATCAACCATCTAGATGAACCTGAGAAAGTCATGTTGTGTGAATCATGCTTCGGGAAGCTGTTTGAGATGCCCGTTGCGAGATGTCCTAGTTCCGGGAAGTTAATTCACAATCTGTTGTGCCGGCAACTCGTGACGCTTAAAAAACACGAGTTATGGTTTGTCTTTGGGGGAAAACCTTTCAGATTCTCCTTGAAGGAATTTGGTCAAATCACTGGTCTGCCTTGTGGAAATATTCCTAAAGAAAGTGAGCTCAATTTGGTGGAGTGCAGAAATGAGGGTGAGCCTACGTTTTACAAGACGCTGTTTGGTGATAAGACAAATGTCACCGTATTGGACATATTGGACATGATCAAGAAACAACCAGAAATTCCGGGATGGAAAAATTTCAAGCTGGCATTGCTAATTATAGTGGACGGTATAATCTTATGTACCTCACAGTGTGGTAAGATCACTCCACGGTATGTGGAATGGGTGAAAGACATTGATTTTTTTTCTTGCATATCCNCGTGAGTCTTTCACTGTCACTATACGTTGGATGACGGTTGGACCTAAGAAGGGACGGGAGAATCCCTACAGTAATTTGAAGCAAG
>OVBE01010975.1:0-14533 GCA_900406425.1 Iberis pinnata
ATTAACATTTTTAAAGTGTTATTTTAACACATTTTATAGTTTTTATAATATTTTTAGTTTTTTTTATTAAATTGATCAATTATTTTATTTTTTATAGGAACTTTGAATTTTTATAATAATTTTCTGATTTTTTGGAATTTTTTAAAGTTTTTCTGAATTTTTTATAATTTTTAAAAAATAAAAATATTAAAAAATGATTTTTTTTAACGGTGTTAATTTTTCCGTTAAAAAATTGCGGCGCGTAAACACGCAGCCACATTGAAGATTTAAGTTGGTAAAATAGTCACTTTCGATGTTTAAAGTGATAGTGAAAAACTTTGAAGGTTTAAAGTGTCAGTGGCAGCCACTTTGAATGTTTTTTATGCGATTTTCCCGATGATCTAATATATGATTATTTACATATTTTTCTCTTATATTTAGAGACATTTTTTATCTCTAAAATTTTCATTTATCTATAATCAAGCTATCTCTTCAGATTAGGCTCACTCAAGCATACCGAAGGTTGCGTCTCTGGACCGAGCTCGTTTTCATGAGATCGGACCCACTCTTTTGGTCATTCAAGTAAACCGAATTTAATTATGTTTTTAACCAAACTCGGTATTCATTTGACCCACCTAAAACTATTTTTTGGATCCGCCACTAAATCTAGCCGCAACAAATCTCCCCCTCCAAATTTTGACGATAAGTATTTGATTGAGCATAGAAAAGAGGATTATACTAAGTTGTAACGTAATCAAAGCTCTCATGTCCAAAGGAAGATGACTCTCTTCTATAACTTCTGTTTCAGTAAGTAAAGCTTTAATGGTTTATATGCCTATATATATGAGACTCGTAATTTTGAATTAAGAAAGAAAGCTCAAGTTCTTATTAATCGTCAATGTTAAAAACTTACCTTTGTCGGAAGGTGATTGTTGTTGTAGATAAATGAGTTGTTTAGGTAACAGAAGGGACAAATTCTTAATTATACACAAGATTGAGAATCAAGTGAAGTTACACATAAGTGGGCCTTTACTTGGCTAACGGGTCGCAACAAGCCCATTTACTAAGAGAAATTTGATGAGTTTAATCTCCCGCAAAAATCTCATAAACCCTAATTTTGGTTTTTGCCGATTTGGGGTTCTGGCGAATGACATAACGGATTCTTGATAAGTCGCTCGATGAGTCCCTGATCGTCGAGTGATTTTCGTAATTTGTTTTTTCATGTTTCGTTGTAAGTTAGTAAATTTATCCTCCATTCCTTTGGAGATTAGTCTTCTCAAATTGAAAACAGATAGTGGAGGTTGTAATCTTCCTTCTCGTCTCCTGTTTTGCGCTTTGTTATCATGTATTCTCTGATACTCAATGGAAAAAAGTCTGTTGAGTTACCGAAATGGTGTAATTTAAGATTTGCAGTGAACTTATTTCAAAACGGATCGGCTTTTTCAAATTCGTTCTCTTCTACAAGTGAAGTTACTCGAAGAGGGAAGAACTTTACCGTCTCTTACCTCGTTGATTCTCTGGGTTTAACCACAAAACTCGCAGAATCGATCTCAAAGAAGGTCAGTTTTGTGGACAAGGAAAATCCTGATTCTGTTCTGAAACTTCTTAGAGGTTATGGGTTTACAGATTCTCATATCTCCACGATCATTACTGATTATCCATTATTGCTTACAGCAGATGTTGAGAAATCGATTGGTCCGAAGCTTCACGTTCTACAGTCTAGAGGAGCTTCAACCTATGAGCTCACAGAGATTATTTCTAAAGTTCCTCAGATCTTTGGAAAGAAAGGAGTTAAAACGATTGGTGTATACTATGATTCTGTAAAATGCATTGTAGAAGACAATAAATATAAAAAGTTAACTCATTCTTTCCCACATGGTAGTCTGGGGAATAAAGTCAGAAATATATCGGCTTTGAGAGAATTGGGTATGCCTCAGAAGTTATTACTCCCTTTGCTCATCTCCAAATCGCAGCCTGTGTGTGGAAAAGAAAATTTTGATGCATCCCTCAAGAAGGTCGTTGAGATGGGTTTTGATCCAACCACCTCAAAGTTTGTACTAGCTCTGCGCATGCTTTACCAAATGAGTGACCAGACGATTGAAGAGAAAATCCAAGTCTACAAAAGTTTAGGCTTCAGTGAGGAAAACATATGGGAAATTTTCAAAAGTACTCCTTCCTTTCTGAAAGTCTCAAAGAAGAAGATATTGGAGTCCATGGAAACATTTTTAGGCCTAGGATTCAGTAAGGATGAGTTTGCTATGATGATGAAACGCTATCCAGCTTGCATTGAATATTCTTCAGAGTCTGTTAAAAAGAAGGCTGAGATTTTGCTGAAGAAGATGAATTGGCCAGTCAAGGCTGTTGTGGGGCACCCTCAGGCAGTTGGATATAGCTTAGAGAAGAGGATTATACCGAGGTGTAATGTAATCAAAGCTCTCTTGTCGAAAGGATTGCTTGGAGAAGGGAGTGAACTACCTCCAGTGTCGTCTGTTTTGTCAATTACTAATCAGACGTTCTTAGACAGGTATATTATGAAGCATGACAAGCTGGTGCCTGAATTGATGGCTATCTTCATTAGAGAACGTGCTTCCTAAACCCTAAACAATGGGCAAACGTTAAGGTTCTATTTTTTTTTTTTTTGGCTACTTTCTTCTTTCTGCTACTTGTGGATTCGTGTATGAATCTTTTTGACAAATAACAAGGCAAAGCAAAACACGACCTCTTTTTTATGTATCTCTGAACTCCTATTTGTACTTTTTCGCAATTTCAGATTGACTTGGATCCAAGCTGTTTCCATCTTTACGGGTTGGGCAATGGTTAGTCATCTTAGCTTTAAGTGTTAAGTGTGGTTGCAACCCAAACCACAGCTCTTTCTGTTTATGATATACCGAGTTGAGTTCTAGAGTCTCCGAAATTGCTGAAACCTACTCTTATAAATTACATGCAAACAAAAGCTAAGAACATTGGTGACGATGAAGCTTCTATTTTAGCTTTCTGATTAACATTCCATTTTCATAATATTCTGACCTGATCAATTGCTTCACCTTCTCATGGAAAGAAGCAGACAAAAGCTATATAAGGAAGAAGGAAACACAAATGTCTGCATCTTTTGGTTAATTTGCTGCAAACAGACAGACAGCCCAGAAAACAACAAGGAGAAACCTTTATCATTTGATATAATGTTTACAAAACCTTTCCAAATTTTTAAGCTGATTTACTCCGCAACCGAGTTCAAAGCTGCATTGTTTATGCATCCGTTAAAAAGTTCTGGTGATTGCTTAGTATATCCATCCTCAACGAGAGCTAGGAATATAGTGCGAAAGTAGATCAAATCACATACTTTACACAAACTGAAGGTTCAGAGGGTAAAGACTTGAAAGCTTTCACCCCCAGTATTTGTTGGTACTTCTCAAAGTCCTGGGAAATTATCAGGGAATTTGTTATGAACAAAACTCTAAGTAGGAATTGAGACAACATGACATGAGTTTAAAACCAGGATGTGAGTCAGACTGACCGTTGTTTGTCTGATATACATGAATAAAGTAGGCTTGAAATTACAAGGGATATTCTGGTTTTGCTTTGTTAGATTTCACCAAAGATTTTCAAGGATTTGATAGGCCATGAATGATAAAACTCTGTTTTTAATTGTGATTATTTTTTATCTATTTTATTTTATGTTTTCTTGACATTGATGTTTCTTTCTTTCTTAGGAAAGGTATTCACTGGAGAGATAAAATGAACTCTATGAATGGGTTGGGAGAGAAGATGATTATAATGGAAGTGACGTTATTGGAAGGAATCTTAGGGAGAAGATGGATTCGAAAAGTGTATTAGAAATTGAAGAAGAGGAGAGGACGAAAAATAAATAATCTTGTGGAAATTTTGTCTTATACAATTGAGGTGAATAAGTAACTCGAGCAAGTACTAGAAGAGAAAGTAAATGAAAATAACTTTTCTATAGAGAGTATGATGTTTCAAAATCTTCAGCCGCAAGCTACAAAGAAGGTTATAAAGAACAATTCTTTAGCTGGATTTAACAAAGTATAATGTCCTATATAATATTTTTTGCTGATATACATGACATTTGTGAGGAGATGCACTTGAATATGCAAGAGTTGTTGTGTGAAGAGATTATGCAAGGACATGAAATATCAAAATTAAAGTAGAGACAAAGAAGGTGAAGCTAAATGAGTGTGCATGAACAATTTGAATTGATATACTATCTTTATAAATTACAACAAATAAAATCTGTTACATTATTTTCTTTTTTATAATAGAAAAAGAAAAGTATTTGAAAACAGAATGTTGTAGGCAATGAGAAATCAATAAAACTCGTAGTTATGCACAAGATAATTAAGATGTTCATGATCAAATATTTTTCTACGTGTGTTTTTGAAATTATGACTAATTTTTTCAAAAAAAGAAAGAAACGCTTCTTAAAAAAATAATGGAAATGGAAGTGAAATTAAATGAAAGACAAGAATTAGAGTTAGAAATAGAGAAGTTGAAAAATGATATCAGTGTAATGAAACATATGGTGGAAAATGATGTACACGTAGAGTTTGGAAGAAGATGACCATCACTCATATATATTTGGATGCTAAAAAATGGCTCTACAAGAGAAAATGATGACACAAAAAGAACGTGTGACTAACAATGAGTATCAAGAAGCTCGTAAAGAGATAATATGGTATTTTAACTATTTGTTTTTATTATTTATTTGAGTTTAGAGAAAGTTCTATAGATCTTTTTAACTATTGATGAACGATTTTAGGATGAGAATAATGTATTGATATGTGAAGAGACTATTAGAATGAAAAAATTAGGACAGCTATATCCCAAACAATTTTTGGTAGTAGTGAGATAGAAGCATAGAAGTTCAAATTCAAGAGCAGAGAGAAGAGCTTTGAAGGTGAGTTCATTGTGGGTAAAAAAGAGAATAGATGTACAATGACATCCATTTAAAGTCAATGAATCTGATAGAACACCAAAGCATCTATCAATGGACATCTACTTTAAATGGATATCATTGTACATTTGCTATCTCTTTTTCCCACAATGAACTTAACTCAACAGCTTACTTCTATTCTTGAATTTGAACATTTATGTCTCCACCTCATTAATACCAAAATTGTTTGGGATCTAGTTGCCCCAATCTCTTCATTATGATAATCTCACCACTCATCAATGCATCATTTTCATCCTAAAATCGTTTATCAATAATTCAAAAGATCTAAATAACTTTCTTTAAACTCAAATAAATAATGAAAAAAATAGTAAAAATATCATGATTATCTCTTTACAAGCTTCTTGATACTTATTGTTGATCACACATTTTTGTGTTAGTCATTGTTTTCTCTTGTAGTCACGAGTTGTATCTAAGCGATGGCCATCTTCTCCCCAAACTCTACATCTACATCACTTTCCACCATGTGTTTCATTACATTGATATCACTTTTCAACTTCTCTATCTCTATCTCTAATTCTTGTCTTTCATATAATTTCACTTCCATTTCCTTTATTTTATAAAAAGTGTTTCTTTTTTTTCTTGAAACAATTAGTCATAATTTCAAAAACACACGTATAAAAAAATCTTTAATCATGAACATTTTAATTATCTTGTGTTTATTCGCGAGTTTTATAGCTTTCTCATTGGCTACATTATGTTTTCAAATACCTTTTCTTCTATCACAACAAAGAATATAATGTAACAATTTTTATTTGTCGTAATTTGTAAGAAAAACATACCACTTCGATCTGTGTTGCACACTTCTATAGCTTCTCCTTCTTTGTCTCCACTTCTAACATTATCTTTTATATATAATGTTTTCACACAACTCCTGCACATTTATGAAATGTGCATCTCCTCAATCTTTTTTATACAAACATGTTTATCAGCAAAAAAATACTATATATGATATTTTATTTTGTTAAAGCTACCTAATGAAGTGTTTTTCATAACCTTCTTTGAAGCTTAAATAAGACGGGATATTTTGAGGTGTCAAACTTCAATGGTCGTCCAATTGATAACTCCTCTCAAATTTCCGCGCTTTTGAATCCTTGAAAATCTATGGTGACATCTACCAAAGCAAAACCAAAATGTCCTTTGTAATTCTCAAATCTACCAAGTAGGCCTACCGCTGAATGGAGATATACATGAATAAAGTAGTTCTCAGGGGTTTGAAACCAGGTTGTGAGCCTGGCTGACCGTTGTTTGTCTTCCCCAACACCGGCGAAAAAATCACGAGTGCACTCATCAATTACCAATCTGAGAATTTTGGATAGGCCACATTATTGTATAGCTGGAACACAAAACAACCAAATAAACGTCTGAATATGATAAGAGACACAAACGTAACATGATGTAAATTATTTTCATACATAACATATGATCCCTGATCTAGAAGCACATTCCAATCAACATTACATTTGTATGCTATAGTAACTACACCAACATTATAACTTTTATTCTTTATATAAAAAAGATTATAAGTTATAAACTAAAAACATTAACAAGGAACCACGCGTGAAAAAACTGAAAACTGTATACCTCATAGCAGACTCTAGATACCCGAAAGGCATGAAAAGGAAAAGAGCCACTTTGAAATTTGGCTCATCGCTATGCTTCAAAGTTGAACCCAATTCATCCATCACATACCTGAAAAAAAAGATCTTATTACCATTCAATGTCGTTAACTTGCTTAAGATTCTCTTCCTGGATTTCTCAAGTTTTCCTATGTTAAATGAAATATGTTAGGAATAGTATAAACAGTAGATACAAAAAAACACAAGAAATCAAATAGTCACGAGGCTTTATTCTGTCAAACAAATCCACTGCCATAATTCTACTGTAGCAAAAAAGAAGAAAATATTGCATACCTCGAAGATGCTTGGACACTTGGACAGCCTTGCGGTAGTTCACTGAAAAGTATATGAAATGCATCATAAATCAATTATAGTATCCCCAAAAATCCTTATTTTAATTGCATGATTACCTCACATGATTGTCATTGATCCACACAGCCTTTAGATTCTTAAACTGTGCAAGCTCTGGAACAACAACATCGACACTCTCGATTTTGTTCCCAACGCAACTAGATCCTACCAAAATATGGCAGCATCACAACAAAGGAGCTTTAGAATCTACTTCTCTGAAATACTCACAAGATTCAAGTTGTCATAGCTGCAAGTCTGTTACTGCGACAGATTATATCAATTTTATCTTACAGGCCACATAACCATAACTAGCTTCAAATATGTTTCAACAATGGGTTTCTTCTTACTGAGATGAGCTTCATCGCCTTCATTCACCGCCTACCATGATTCTTCTTCTGTCTCTTCACATCCTTTACGGAAAAGGAACAAATGATGTAACTGCATCTGCATGTATTTTGGTTGGTCGACTCTACCAAACGCATTAACTCTCTCCAACTTGGACTTTTTACTTCAGGTCTAATGGGCTCTTCCTTTCCTGGACCATGTTACAAAATTGTTGTTTGATTAGGGTTTCAATAAATGGGTTTCTTGTACAAAAACTGTAAACTTTGTGCTCTATATATTTGTTCCTTGGGAAATAGTTAAAAAAATTTTGAATTTTCAAATTGCAGAACTTTTAATCCTAAAATTTTCAATGGTCCATCTAAAACATCATCAATCTATTGGTTTCCGATTTAAACCTATATTTTTGTTAATTTATCTAAAATGGACATGAAATTAGTCAACCGTTAACTGAGTTTAAAGAAAGTTAAACGTTGATTTTTTGAGGGTTAAAATGGCTTAGTAAACATAAAATATATGGTTTAAATGGCTAAATTTTAAATATAGAAATTTACTTTTTAAAATTTTAGGTTTTTTTTACCTAAATTTAAAAGTTCGTATTTTTATAGCATAAAGTTGAAAATTTAATGTTCTTTTTTATACATAAAGTTGAAAAGATTCATTGTTTTTTTTCAACATACAATTAAAAAATTCAAGACTTTCTGGCATTTTTTTTTTACTTATTTATTGTGTATAAATCTTGCAATTATATCAATGCAAAAATTTATGTTTAAATTATGTAGATTTTAAATCCAAACTCTTAATATACTAGAATTTCAGTTGGATCAATCATAAAAAATAAAATAATTATTTCAACTAATTTTCACAATTATATAATATATATGATTATATCTTAACACATTTAAACTCTTTATTTATCTTGTTTTGATAGATTTTGATGATATTTTGTGTCTCATTTATGTGTAAACAAATTGTTTGCATTAAAAATCCAAAATTTGCATAACATAATTGGAAAAAAATGGACAAAAAAAATATATGGAAAAAAAATTTGCATAACATAAGTAAAAGGTATACAACAACACGAAACTCGGTTCGCTAGAGAAGACATGAATTGAATAATTCATTATGTTCATATATATATATAATATACTAAATAATTAATTAAAATAATATGATTTAAGAATGAATATATTTTAAGTAATTATTTTATTTGTATGATTAATCTATATATATCTATAGTTAATTGAGAGCTTGAATTGAAAATCTATATAATTCAAACATATATTTTTGCACTAATGTAATTACAAGATTTATACAAAATAAATAAGTAAAAAATCTTGAATTATTTAACTTTATGACAAAAAATATATTTCAACTTTATGCCAAAAAAACTTGAACTTTTAAATTTAGACAAGAAAATCCTGAACTTTTAAAGAGCCATTTATCACCAAGTTTTTAAATTTATCCATTTCAAACACGTATTTTATGTTGACTAAGCCGTTTTAACCCCAATAAGTCAACGGTTAACTTCCGTTAAACTCAGTTAGTGATTGACTAATCTCATATCTAATTTGGATAACTCAACGAAAATATATGTTGAATCGGAATCCGACAGCTAATTAATGTTTTAAATGGTTCACTTAACAGTTCAAGGTTAAAGTTCCGCGATTGGAAAGTTCACAACCTTTTTCCCTTTGTTCTTTTATTTAAATAGTTTTTTTTTCCACATAAGCCTTTAATCTTAGTAAAAAAAAAAAATAATTAGGTTAAATTACATGAATTATCACATATTTTACAGGAACTTATCTAAACTTTTTTGATACCTTATAGTTTTTTTAATTGAATAGGTGTATGATGATTTATATTATTTTAAAAAACTGTACATACTTCATTAATAAATTTCTGCATGATTAAATTTTACAATTATTTTAGACTAATCAGGATTGAAAACACAAAGGGTGCAAATGGATTGTAGTTTAGAGGAATAAAATTAGAGGAAAACATCAATTCCATGATATTCCTCTATAATTTAACCATTTGTCAAAATTTTGAGAAAAATGTTTTCCTCTAGCTATAGAGGAATCAAGTGGAAAAAGCACAATTCCAGCAAAAAATATTCCTCTACAAATTGGTAGAGGAATATAACTACCAATTTTCCTCTAGTATTTATTCCACCATCATTTTTTAATTCTATTCCACTAATTGTTTTTGTGTGCAACCATTTGCACCCAAAGTAATGACTAATTACCAATCTAATCCCATAATTGCGAAAACAAATAAAGATCAATAAATGCTCGAACATACACATCTACATGTCTAGTGAAGATAATGACCATCTTAGCTAATAATTTTTTTTGTTGTAAATATGTCACCTAAAAATAATGTCTATATTAAATACTTGTTGGTTATCCTCTTAGGGGAGAAACCTAATAGAGTTTGGTTTAGAAAAATTAATTTTAAGTCTATTCTAATTTATGAGATTCTAATTGGGTTTAAAGTTAATAGTGAGTATAAAAGGTATCGTTGTTTTTTTTTACAACAAAGAAACGATTCTATTAATGCAAAATATCAAATACAAAACATCCCGTGGGTAAAAAATATAAATAAAAGAAGATAATATATTTGCCTCTCTAGCTGATCTAGCGAGTAAGTCTGTTCTTTTGTTTCATGCTTTTTGTCGGTAAATGATCTTGAAATGACTGAAGAAAGTCTTGAGCCCATTAAATTATGCTACTCCTGCCGCAAAAAACATCCCACTTGGAAAGATCATTTAGTAGCTTTATTAACTCTGTCGAGTTAGTGAAGAAAGTAGAACATTCCCGTCCTAACCGATGAAGACATTTAAGCGTGCAAATAAGCGCTAGAAATTCAGTGTTCAAAGGAGATATACCCGAACGAATACCTGCACACCCCATCAATTCAAGATTTCCATCTTTTGGCGAAAAATAACAACCAATGCCACTAATAGTATCCCCCTGCCTTCTATGATCCATCAAAACTACAAGCCTCTACTCCAGCGGAAGGGGAAGGAATGAATCCCGATCCTCGGGCTGTATGTGCGCCCTACATAGATCACTCCTCGAATTTGCAGTGAACCATTCATGTGCTTCTCTTGTTGCAAGTTCAACACTGTCTGGGGTTCCCATTCAGTGTTTTGGAAACACCACACATTTATTGCTTTCCAAATGTACCAAATAATCCACGGGAAAACTTGGAAGATATCCCTAACAGGGGATTCTTTAATTTGTAGCAGTAGATAATAAGTAGTGGATATTCTGTAATGGATGTGCCGTCTGGAAAATCTCCGTCTATGTTGGTATATTAGATAACGCCCAGCATTGCAATGCTGGTGAACAAGTAAACGGAGCATGGTTTATAAATTCCCGCTCGCTACCACATCGATCAAAAAAGTCATCCACTCTTAGTTTGAGTATGAGAAATTGTTCATTAACTGCTAACGCCCCAGAAAAAACTTGCCATAGGAAATGTTTAAGCATAGATGGAGCTAATAGGTTCCATACCGCCTCGAAAAGGGTTGGTATCAAAGGTAACTTCGGCCATCCATTATGGTGGTCAATCTGCTTAGCCAAGGCTACCTCGTAACCCGATTTGACCGTATAATTCCCGGACCCAGTATAATGACAGTATAAACGGTCCACTAGCGATGAGGATGGTCGAATTGAAAAAATAGCGGGAATATTGGCTTTACACACCAATTGGTTAATAAGGGATGTGTTCCAGTTTGTAGTATTAGCGACCATCCTATCTGATACCTTCATTCTGCGATCAACAATGGTATGTAGACTTTGGGCCACATGGGGCATTTCGGTCGGTAACCAATGGTCCTGCCACACCCTCGTCTCTTTTTTTGTTCCAATAACACGCCTTAATCCAAGTGATAACAAGGATTTAAACTCCCATATACTTCTCTATCCAGAAGATGGTCTAGAAGAGATGTCCACCTGAAAAGGTGAGGAATTCCTGTAATAACGTCCTTGGAAGACTCTGGAAATTAACAAAGTTGGAGATGAGTACAGTCACCATAATTGTTTTATCAATAATGCTTTATTAGAAAACTGCAGTGAACGGAAGCCAAGACCCCCAATATCTTTGGTAAGCAAAGTTTCTGCCAAGCAGTCCAGTTGATTTCGCGTGAGGTTCCCCAGGAACTCCACCAATAATCGACAATAACACTTGTTAGCTTTTTAATTAAACTCGGAGGAAGCTTAAAACATGACATGACATAAGTTGGTAAGGCCTGAACTACCGAATTTATAAGGATCTCTTTCCCTCCTTTCAACAGAAAACAGGCTGACCACCCATTTATACGAGTATTTAAGCGATCACGAACATACGCAAAGACCTACGCTTTCAAACCTTGCAATTTTTCCGGTATCCCTAGTACTTTCCTTTACCACCATTTGTATAAATGCCTAAGTGATGCTTTAACAGTAAATGATTTTGTGTTGGAATAGCTGAGCCAAAAATTATCGTTGATTTCTCGAGATTAATTTTTTCCTGAAGCTTTCTCATAACGGGACAATATAATGGCTATTTCCTGACATTGCGCCAAAGTTTCTAATTGGTAGAATTAGTCGTTTACTCTCCAATCATCGAAGAGAACATTGGAGTGTTGTGAAGTGAAATTTGAGATATCTTTATGGGACTTTTACTGTGAAGCATACTTTTTGGGGTGATAAATCGTAGCTTTTATGTTACACTTATTGTAAATGGCTAGAGATTGATTACAAGAAGTCTATTTCCGATTATTTTGGTAACATTTGCAGGGGAGTTTTGGCGTGGCAATCAAGGTTACAAAAGTGTTGCACTTTTTACCGTTGAAGCTTAGTTTATAGCTGCCACCACAAAGTTTTGTAAGGAGTTGTTGTGGATTAAGAATTATCTTGAGGATCTTGGTTTCAAGAAAGAGAAATATGTATTGCTTTGTGATAGTTAAAATGAAAATGATCTTGGAAAGAACTTTGCGTTTCATTTGCGTATGAAACACATTGATAGAATATATCAGTAGATACATGATGTGTTTGCTTCTAACGAAATAAAGCTTGAAAAGGTTTATATGGATGATAATGGACCTGATATGATGACAAAGTCATTTCTGAAGAGAAGCTTGATGTTTACAAAGAGATAGTCGGGGTAATTGTTTCTTTTCCACTTAGTTAGAGGGGAGAGTTTGTTGGGTATGAAACCTAATTGAATTTAGTTTATGAAAATCTAACTTAGACCTATTATAATCCATGAGACTCCAATTGGATTTAAGGTTAATTGTTAGTATACTAAATACTTTTAATCTAGTCTTTTGACAAGAGAATTAACACACAATAGAAAAAGAGATGAGAATTTTAGATCTAAGAAAAGGGAGAAAAACAATTTTGTAAGAGTTTGTTCAAGACAACGACTTATACGTGCTCTATCTTGTTGAACATTTCATAAAAGCTTCCTAACTAATTGGTCTTTGAATTCAATGGTGGAAAATGATTTTCAACAGTTTTTGTGTGAGATACTCTGGTTTTACCGTGTATTTTCGATGTAGTGGCGATTTCCTATTTATGCAGGAGGTATTTTGAGTGCTTGGAAAATTCGATGGTGAGATCTTTTTCAATTGAGCTGACAATTTTTAGAGATATTCATAAGTTATTTATCTAAGGTTTGTATAGTGGAGATCTGATTTGGTGGTCGGACTCCTAATGAACTTAATGTTGTTTGGTACTACATATTTTTTTTGGGTTCAATTATTACACTCTTTGTGGTGCTTTTTTTGTATATGAAATTTCTCTTTGAAACTTTAATCTATGGATTTGTTCTTTGATAACATAGATGACGTGGTTGTAATTCATCTTCATTTACATAGTGGATTTTTGAGTGGACTACGGTCTCATAGCTTTTATTTTCACATCGAAATTTTTTTTCACGTAAAATAATTTATCATTTCATTTACTTTCTCTTTTGATTCATTGCTCTCAGTATATGTATGTTGTTCTTCACAATTTCACACAAATACGAAAAAATCTATTTCATTACACCATAGTACATTGCCTCTCAACAATGTGTGAAAAACAAAAAACTTGATTTTAATTTATATTATCGTTAATAGTTTATTAAATTTTATCTTTAAAAACATTATCTTTAGAAACAATAATAGTTGATGTAATATAATAAAAATTAAATTTTTTCTTCAAAAAATACTTCCTTAATAAATTAATAGAAATTTTTTTGGTATAAATGTTAAGATTTTTATACCATTTTCGATTTTTTAACATAAAAAACAAAAAAACTAGTAGAAAAGATCGAAAAAACTACAAAGCAAAAACCAAAAATATACAACTAAATCTAAAAAAGTGATAAACAAAAAAAAAACTAAAGAGAAATGACTCGACTGCTTGATCAAATAAGCAGGAAGAAGCGACCAAAGTGTATTCATACTACAACGAGGCTAGATAATCTTCAAATCAAACCAAGCGTAGAGTCAAAACATGAAATTTTCTCCAAAAGCCTAAAAAAATACCTACAAAATCAATCAAAACAAAGACGCCAAACCCCAAAATGACATCGTCGGTGGCTAAAGAAACAAGCAAAAAAAAAAAAAAAAACCAAAGCAAGGATAAGGAGAGGNAAAAAAAAAAAAAAAAAAAAAAAAAAAAACCAAAGCAAGGATAAGGAGAGGAGTAGCCAGCTCCAAACAAAGACCTAATTAGGCTCAACCTCCACAAAGCTTCCAACAAAGACGAACAATAGGTTGATAAACCCAGCCAAGAGATGAACACACAAAGCCTCTAATCCAAACTGAAGAAGATCCTAAACTTGATGAAGAAAAAGGTATTCCTGTCGAAGCTATGGAGGAAGAAAAAATTATTCTTCCAAGACTTACCGAGACAAAAGCTGCCAAAGAGCCACCCTAACTGAAGTATAATAGAATACTCAAATTACCATAAAAGTCAAGAAAAAGCGACAAAATTGAGCAAGGTAGGACCATCGACCTCTGCAGAGAACCCTCAAGGAGGATAAACCCAAAACCATCGAAAGAAGATTGTAGCGATCCCAGATTATAGAAACAATACCAAGACTAATGATATGGATTTATAGATGACACGTGTCATATCATCATTGGCACGCGAATTAGTCTGTTGAAAGTCTGTTAAAGTCAGTTACAAGCAGAGTAACAGACTAAAACAGAGCAATATATGATCAAATCAAGGAGAAAAAATTCTTTAGATCAATTCTTGTGAAATTTTCATTCTCTCTCTCTGTAATCAAGTCT
>OVBE01010976.1:0-14531 GCA_900406425.1 Iberis pinnata
GATCACCTAGTTCATTGATAGTAGGTTAATAAATACAAAGAGATTTGATTTAGAAACATGACCTAATTTAGATGAACAAGTGTTATTGGATGCGAGAGTATTGTTTTAATGCTTATGAACAATTGAATCCGAGTTGTAATGCATGATCGAATTGTTTTAAAGACGACGAGAGTTTGTCTCTGGCAATTTGATCATAGGGTTTAATACTCCGAGAGGAGATTAAACTGCATTCGTCTTTCATGTTGAGAATTATTTTCAAACTAAAATCCTGCATGTTAACTTGACTTTAAACCTGAATACCTACGGATTTTCTTATTGCCTAGCGTTTTATTATTATAAGTTTTAAACCGTTTATAATTACCGTCTTGAATTCGACAATCAAACTATTATTCTCACTTTAGCCATATTCGAGTTTTAAACTGAACGTGCATTCTGGTCTCTGTGGATTCGATACCCTTTATTGTGCTACTTTGATATGTTCTCTGCAATACTAGTTTATGATTAAATTCTTAACCTATCAGTAGGACATGCAACTGCTTCCACCCATTTTGAGACGTAATCGACAGCTACCAAAATGTAGTTGTTCCCGAAAGATGGATGATTGAATGGTCCCATAAAATCAATGCCCCAAACATCAAACACTTCAACTTCCAAAATCGGGTTCTGAGGCATTTCATTTCTTCTACCAATGTTTCAAGCTCTTTGACCGGGGTTACATTTCGATATGAAACCATGTACGTCCTTAAACATGGCTGGCTACCATAGACCAGCCTGCAGGATCTTCTGAAGACTCTTGAATGTTGCAAAGTGTCCTCTATAGGAAGAACCATGTCAGTGTTCCAAAACTCCCTTAACATCATCTTTAGCTATGCACCTTCTGAATAACCTGTCTGGACATTTCTTGTAAAGAAAAGGGTCATTCCAATAGTAATGATTCACATCGCTCAGGAAATTCTTCTTTTTATAACCATCAAAGTCTTCAGGAATTGCTCCACATACCTTGAAGTTAACTAAGTCTGCATACCACGGTGTTGCTTTTGTGGTTACCACTTCAGCTTCTACAAAGACACACGTGTGAATCATCATCAGTTGTTCCTCTGGCATTGAGTCATCAATTGGAATTGACTCATCAATTCACATCCTGGACAAATGGTCTACTACCCCATTTTCAATCCCTTTCTTGTCTACTATTTCCATGTCAAACTCTTTCAGTAAGAGGATCCATCTCAACAGTCTTGGTTTAGTGTCCTTCTTTGCATGAATATGCCTCAGCGCTGCATGATCAGTGTAGACTATAACCTTCGAACCAACCAAGTAGCTTCTAAATTTTTCAAATGCCAAGACGACTGCTAGCAACTCCTTCTCTATTGTGGCGTATTTTACTTGAGCATCATCCATGGTTCTACTGGCGTAGTATATTACATGCACCTTCTTATCTATATTCTGCCCCAAAACTGCCCCAACTGCATAGTCAGACGCGTCACACATTATCTCAAATGGGTATTCCCAGTTTGGAGCTTGTACTATTGGGGCAGATACCAAGGCCTCCTTGATGTGGTGGAAGGATTTTAGACATTCAGAGTCGAAGTCAAACTCAGTTTCCTTGCACAACAACCTTGTCATAGACCTTGCTATCTTCGAAAAGTCCTTGATAAATCTTCTATAAAACCCTGCATGCCCCAGAAAACTCCTGACATCCTTCACCGTCCTTGGTGGTTGTAGTTGCATCATGACATCAATCTTTGCCTTGTCCACTTCTATTCCTTTCTTAGAGATTTTGTGACCTAGGAAAATTTCTTCCCTCACCATGAAATGACACTTCCCAGTTTAGAACTAAGCTTGTTTCCCTGCATCTGGTGAGTAACCTGCACAAATTAAACAAACAGGAGGAGAAAGAAGAGCCATACACGGAGAAATCATCCATGAACACCTCTACTATCTCCTCGATTAAATATGAAAAGATTGAAGTCATGCACCTCTGAAAGGTGGCCGGTGCATTGCAAAGGCCAAACGGCATCCTTCTATATGCAAAAGTACCGTAAGGGCATGCGAAAGTGGTTTTTTCCTGATCTTGAGGGTGGATAGGGATTTGGAAAAATCCACTATAACCATCAAGGGTGGTTCGCTAGTCGTTTTAACATTTGGTCAATGAAGGATAATGGGAAATGATCTTTCTTGGATGCAACATTCAATTTTCTGTAATCGATGCACATCCTATAACCAGTGATTGTTCGGATTGGTACTAATTCATCCCTACCGTTTTTTATCACAGTAATTCCTCGCTTTTTAGGGACACAATGAACTGGTGATATCCAAGTACTATCTGAGATAGGGTAGATAACACTAGCATCTAATAGCTTAAGGATTTCCTTTTTTACCACTTCTTTCAAATTAGGATTTAGCCTTCTTTGGAGTTCAATGCTAGATTAAGATTCATTTTCAAGATTGATCCTATGAGTGCACAAGTTAAGTGATATTCCTTTAATGTCATCTAAGGAATACCCTATAGCTCTCTTGAACTTCCTCAATCCTGTCAACGAAAAATTCAACTCATCATCACTAAGTTAATCATTTACTATAACAGGATATGTGGATTTAGGTCTAAGAAAAGCGTACCTTAGCCCTTTGGGAAGCGGTTTCAATTCCAAAAATGGTGCCTTTAGTTCAGACCAATCCTCAGATGTTGCAGAGTCCATTTGTGCTTGTGTAAGTTTTTGACGGTTTTGCTCGAGTTCAATCTTCTCAGCAGTTGAGAAGACTTGTATTTCGGAACCTCGAATATCTTCGAACGGTTTTTCAGGTTCCAATGGTCCATGTGAGTCCAATATCATTTTGTACCCCAAAGATTCACTATGTAGATAATCTTTATCCCCATTCTTGGTCAATGCGGTTCTGAGATGATCCTCCTCATTAATCTCTACCCATAGTTCATTAGCAAGTTGATCCATCTCTTCTATGTAGAAAATCTCCCCGTCTGCAGTTGGTTTCTTCACCACTTCCTAAATATCGAATGTCATCTTCATATCCTTACCCATATTCAGCTGAATCTTCCCTTTCTGAACATCAATAACAACTCCAGCAATGGCTAAAAATGGTCTACCCTGAATAAGGGGATCTAGGCTCCTCACTCATATCTAAAACCATAAAATCAGTTGGGATCTCAGGTACTCTAACCTTCACAGGTAGGTCTTCAAGAAATCCATGTGGAATTCTCACTGATCGATCTGCAAGTACTAAAAAGATATTGCAGGACTTAAAATTGTTGAAGCCTAACTTCTTAGAAACTGATAGAGACATAAGACTGATAGAGGCTCCTAAATCGCACAGGCACTTGTCAAATGACAAAGGACCTAGTTAACAGGGTAAAGTAAATGATCATGGATCAGATAACTTCTTTGGGATTGAAGTTGTTGTTATGATTGCACTGCACTCTTCGCTTAAGACTACCATTCCCTGAACTTCCTTGCCTCTCTTGGTGATAGCATCATTCAGAAATTTCTTGTATGGAGGCATCAGAGTGATTGCATCAAGAAGTGGTACCTTAATTTCAGTGTCTTTCATATACTTCTCAAAAACGCCTTTCTACTTTGCCATGATTTCCTTCTTGAATCTAGAAGGAAATGGCAGTCTCGGAACGTATGGTGGTGGCATAAAGGGTGTATCTTTCTTCCACGTTGCAGATGGTTGTTCAGCTGGACTTGCCTTAACTCCAACAACTGATGGTGGTTGTGATAGCTTCTGAGAATTAGTCTTTGCAGGTTCTTTGTCTTCAGCTTCATTTAAATACAATTCCTCCCTAGCCTGGTCAACACTCTCCTCGATGTCATCAACAAGAGCTTCGCGTGATGGTAACTCGCGTCCACTACGCAAGGTGATTACGTTAACATGAGCAAAATCCTTTGGATTTTGAACAGATTTTCTTGGTAGTTGAGTAATGGATTTGGTGTAGAGGAAGCACCCATACTCTCCAGATACTTGACCTTAGAGTTCAAAGCATCAAACTTCTGATGGAGGTCATTGTATGAGCAATCAATTTGCGTCTTCAGTTCAGTAAGTTGCTTTGAAGTTTCCATAGCGTTGTTAGCTTGACCTTGTAGAAGTTGTTGGAACATCGCTTCAACGTTGGGAGGTGCAGCAGAAGTTTGCGTATTGGGGAAACCATGAGGTACACCAACGTGTTGTTGTTGTTGTTGCTGCTGCTGAAAACCACTATGTTGTTGTTTCTTTCGAATGAAACCATGATTCTGAGCATAATTGATGAACGGTTGAATATTCTTTGGTGGTTGTGGTGGATAAATTTGATCCTGAGGGTTGGCCATGTTAATGCTACGGTAGGAAAGACCAGGGTTGTCAGTCTTCCCAGCTTGAATCTAAACATGTTCTTCATCACTTATGAAATGAATATGTTGTTGTTGTCCAAGAAGTATCATGTCCAACTTGTCATTTAAAGCCTGAATATCCTTCCTTGTCTTATCATCCGTTTCAGAGCCACCACGAGGTGTGCGATCAAAATCCTCATTATATATTCCATCGGATTGAACGAGATTCTCAACAAGTTCCCAACCGTCATCCACACTCTTGTTCAGGAAATTACCATTACTTGCAGTGTCAAGCAACATGCATATCTTCGGTAGAGCACCTCGATAAAGAGTACTAAGGAGGGATGCTTTGCTGAAACAATGATGTGGACATTGCATAGTGTAATTCGTGAAACGCTCCCAAGCAGCAGAGAATATTTCAGCTTTCGCTGTGCGAAACCAGAGATATCATCCTTCAACCGTGCTGTACAAGAAGTGGAGAAATTTGGCAAGAAAAGCCTTCTTGCAAGCATTCCAGGTTGTGATTGAGTTCCTGAGAAGAGACTTCTTCCACTGATGAGCCTTCTCGCCCAAAGAGAAAGGAAAGAGACATACCTTAAATGCATCCTCACTCACACCATTGATCTTGGTGAGACGGGAGGATCTGTCAAACTCGTCCAGGTGGTCGAGTGGATCCTCTATTGGTAGACCATGGAACTTATTCCCCTGTACCATAGCTATCAAACTGTGTTTGATCTCGAAATTGTTGTTCTGTACAGCAGGAGAGTTGATTCCATGACGTTGTGTGTGAGTGTGAGTGTTGTCACCAACACCAATGGTGTGCTGGTTGTCGTGGTTAATGTTGTCCTCCATGTGCAAATTCAACCTTCTTAACACTCCAAGCGTTCTAGTTCACGTCTTACGCGAGAGTGTTCCCTTTCAAGAGCAAGAATGTTGTCAACAAGTGGAATTAAGTTAGTTGGTCCTCTGCTTCTCAAGTTCATACACATTGATGCAAGTATCTGAAAACAAAATAAACACAGTGAGTATGTATGTAGAAAACGAACTTTATCTCAATAGATCCAAAATCCAGAATGAAACAAACAAACACCCAATTGGAAATCGCGCCAAATTGATAACAAGATTTTTACGTGTGTGTCGTGTATGAATAAGTGTATCAATTCCTATCATACTATCATGCCATTGTAGTATATATAGGTGTCAGTCCAGATGGATGTGATGCTAAGCACTCTAGATGCAATTGGAACTACTAATTCAAGCCAAATAAAAAAGATGGATTTTTATCTAAAAATTCATAAATGAACAGAGCATGCAGTAAGTAGAACATGAAGCAGGACATAAGTACTAAGATGCATCAATAAAAACAGGAAACAAGACATAAGTGTAGACAACAAGTAAAACGAAAGGAAAAGAGAAAATGGGGGTAAAATGCAATTAAAGGGGAAACAGTTCCTAATAATGGGGATAATTGACCAGTAATCCTCCCTGTACTCCCTAGATACCTAACATACCTTAAACAATGAGCTAATCCCTAGACAGCAGATTCATAAGCAACCAAGTCCAATCTCTTGATAAATGATTTCAACCTAAGTAATCACCAGACCTAACTCTCGTTAACGGTACACTACCTAGCAGGCATGAAGAACCAAACTGCTAAAACCAATAAGCACCCTAAACATCTAATCTCTTGGGCTACGTATTCAAATCTCTTAAATCACCATGTTCAGATATTTCATCAAACACCTTTTGGGTGCTGAAATGTCAAATATCATATTTCAGTTGATCAGAAAGAAATAAGCATGAAGATCAGTGAAACAGAAGGGATCCATAAGCAATCAAACTTAGGCATTTAGGAAGAACATGAAATCAACACCAGTTTACCCCATCCTTAGGAACCTAGGGTAACTACTCACTACACATGGTGGGTATGAAATCAGGAAAAACAGAAAACATAACTTCAAAACCAAATATCATGATCAAAAGTCAAACTATGAAAAACAGTAAGAACATCAAAGTCAGAAAAACCAGAGGATGATGATCAAGACAAAAAATCAAAGATGCAGGAGATGAAGATGAAGAACAGCAAGAACACCAACCCAGAAAAACCGAGTTATCATGAAACGGTAGCAAAACCCAGGAATGGTGATAAAGATAAAAATGAGATTAAAAGCATAAAATAGTAGATCAACATGCACCAGATAGTTCACAACCTTAATCTAAGCATGAAAATTAAGAAATCAAAAGCTAAAGAGAAACTTAATAAGAATTATGGGTTTGATCATCGAGAAAAAGAAAGGAAAAACAGAGAGAAAGAAACCTAAGAACAAAACCCAAAATGGCAATAAAATAAAACTTAGTCCAAATGGAGGCGTTTTTAGGGCTTGTATATTATTTCAGAAAAAAGCCCTAAAAACGCTAAAAGAAAAAAGTCTAAAAATCCTAATGATTCTTCTTAACCCAAAACTGGGTCGTCTTGGTTTGGGTCGTCGGGTCGAAATGAAGGTGGCTTGATATAGTCGTGGTCGAGACGCTTGTGATCGAGATCAAGCCGGGAAAACGACTTGATCGAGGCGTGCTTCGGGAGGTCGAGGTGAACTTGCGGCATGGTCAAGGGGAATTGATGATTGAGCCGGCTTGGTGGTCGAGGCCGAATTCTCGAGGCTAGAGTTGGTCGAGCATTGAAGACGTGAGCTCGAGCTGGAGGTCGAGCTTCGAAGAAGGATGATCGAACCGGAGGTCAAGGCATGGAAGAACGTGATCGATCCCGTGATCAAGCTGAGAGGTCGAAGGTGCTGGCTCGTCTGATCGAGGCAAAGGTGCGGCAATGATCAAGCCAGGCTCAATGTGATGATCGAGCCCACTTGATCGAGTGGCTCGGTTCATTTGATCGAGTCGTCTTAGTCGAGTGTTGGCTTGGTCTGTCCTTCTCCTTCTCCAAAATTTTCATAATGTTCAAAAAACTCCTGAAAGTCTTGAAAAATCTCTAAAATGCACATGTATGCGAGTGCTAATGCAGAACTCCCTAAAAATGCAAATTTACTAAGAATGTCCTAAGAATGCAACTTTTTGACATCTAAATGATCCTAAAATGATGGTAAATGCGTTCTTAAAACCACTAAAATGCAGAGATATCACTGGATTAATAGGATTATGTTCTGTGTGACTTCAGTTTCCTATTGTGTGCTAATAAATGGTGAACCTAAAGGTCTTATCAATCTGGCACGTGGGCTAAGACAAGGTGACACTTTATCCCCTTACATGTTCATCCTTTGTACTAAAGTACTTATTACTAATTTACGGGCGGCTCTCTGGCATTAAAATGGTTGTAGCCTACCCACCGATTTCCCATCTGCTTTTTGCTGATGATAGTCTATTCTTCTATCGAGCAACTCTGGCAGGATGTGATATGTTTGCAAATATTTTTCATTTATATGGGGTTGCATCGGGTCAATAGATTAATTATGCCAAATCCACCGTAATTTTTGGAAAAAATGTGCCACTCCATAATAGGCAAATCCTTAAGTACCATCTAAGTATTCTATCAGACAGAGGTTCGAGTAAGTTTTGGGAATACATGAGCAACTTAAAGACTCAAAGGCCCAAATTTTTGCTTATGTTTGAGACAGAATAAACAATCAAATCAATGGTGGTATGCAAAGTTTCTATCTAAAGGTGGAGAGGAAATCATGAGTAAGTCGGTGGCCCAAGCTATACCAATGTATGTCATTTCCTGTTATCTCCTCCCCAAAGGACTCATTCATAATCTTACAAGTGCTATTGCGGCTTTCTGGTGGAGTACAAAACCAACTTCCATAGGCATTCACTGGATAGCCTGAAAAAAATCTTGTCTTCCGAAGAAGTTAGGAGGTCTAGGATTTAAATCCTTAGATATGTTTAATCAGACTTTATTAGCAAAGCAGACTACTACATCAACCTGACTCCCTCCTTGCACGAGTTCTTCGCGCCGGATATTTTAGGAATCAAGAGTCCTTTTGGGTGAAGGAGCCTAATTCACCATCTTATGGTTGATAAAGTATTTGGGGGGGGGGGAGGGCGTTCGTGATCTTGTTGAAAGAGGACTCCGACGTACGATAGGTAGGTGAAACAACATTAGCGTCTGGACTGATAAGTGGCTACCGGGTTTTTTCCCACACTCACCCATAGCTATCCTCCCGGGCATCCACCCGGATTTAAAGTTTAGTGATTTGCTGCATGTCGATGGAACGTCTTGGCGTGAACCGTTGTTCCGCCAACTTTTCCACCCATTTGATGTTTCCCTAATTCTTAGTCTTCGCCCATCACGAATTTTAGATGATGGCTTATGTTGGCATTTCACAAAAATGGCAAATATTCCGTCAAATCGGGCTATGACCTTCTTTAGTCCAACATTGACGAGGAACTTCAATTCTCAATCCAATCCCCGTCAAGTAATACTCTAAAGGACAAAGTATGGCAGCTCTGTGCACCATCTAAACTCAGGCACTTTCTGTTGCAAATTCTTGTCGATGCACTAGCCGTAAATAATCAACTACGAAAACGTCAGGTGAATGTGGATAATGCGTGCCCACACTATGGTCACTCAGATGAATCGGTTAACAATGCTATTTTTGATTGCCCCTTGGCTCTCCAGACTTGGGCTATATCAAGAATCCCCAATGCTTTGGGGTGTTTTCCTTCATCCAAACTGTTGGAAAATATGTCTTTTCTCCTATACTCCAAGGAGAGTTCAGGTCCCCCAGATTAGGCACATAATAGTTTTATCTATATTTTATGGTACCTATGGAAAGCTCATAATGATAAATTATTCAATGATAAAAATTGAGACCTACCAAATATTTTTAATACAGCCCTTTCAGAAGCAAAGGTTTGGGCATCAGCCTATTCCCAAAAGGTTGCAATACCTAAGGGTCAGGGGCTAGGTAATTGTATAAGGACTCCTTCCAGACGATTGGAGGAAGGCCTGGTGTGCTATGTCGACAGTTAATGGAAGAAAGGAGTGCCTTTCTGCGGCCTAGGTTGGGTATTACAATCTGTAGATAAAATTGATACCCTTGGGCTCCGGGATTCCACTCTGGTCTTTCACAACTTCACTCTGAATTGCTAAGCCTCTTATGGGCTCTGAAATGCATAATCCAAATAGGTAGCCAGTGTTATGTCTTCTTTACAGATTCCATCGATCTGATTCACATGGTTCTTAATCCCACCGAATGGCCGGTTTTCGTAGTTGAGCTATCAGACTTTACTTGTTATAGATCAATCCATCTGAATTTTCGAATACATCACTGTCCACGAAATTTGAACCAACAGGCGGATTTCTTGGCATGAGCGGCACGACAACAGAAGAAGGTGTTCTCCTTTTGCAGTACTACACTCCCACACTGGATTTCACGACGTTTTGAGAGTTTAACTTAATTTTGTTTTAGTTTTTCTTGTAGTCTGGTGAGAAAAAAAGAAAGATCTGAATGTTCTTGTTTCCCCCTGGGTTGTGTGTTTATGCCAGTTATTATCGGGTTTTATAATAAATAATTTTCATAAAACCCGAATCGGATTTGTTGCCGGATCACCGATTTTCGCGGTAGGACCGCGGAACCGGGTCGGGTTTGAAAACATTATATATAATATAAGTGCATATTGAACTTACCATATTCAAGATAAATGTTATTAAAGTTATCGATTTAAAAAAGAAACAAAAACTACAATAAATGCATTAAAATTTAAACCATAAAAATAAATTAAAAAATGTTTCAAAATAATTGTGGAGCCGCCATATAGGATTCCAAAATAAGTTAAAAAATGGTGCTGCCATATAAACTTCAAATGTTTTTCTTTTAATATATTTAAGAATATTTACGCTATTTTTAATTTTTTGAAGTACTTATTACATTTAAATTTTACCTTAAAGTATTTCAGTTGTTTAGTATGTTTTTTCAATTATTCAATTTAACTAAAAATTTAAATTAAATCAAAGATTTTTATAAATAATAATTTTGACTATTATAATTTATCATTATCCTAATGTATTCAATTATTCATAATATAATTTTAGTTTATTACTCATTTTTCCGTATGATGTGAGATTTCTTATACACAATTATATTTTGTAACTAAATGGAGTATTATATGTATAACTTTAAGATTTTAAATCATGACATAGATAAAAAAGTAATTATTGTTAGTTTTATGTTATATAATTATTTATTTTACTTTTACCAAAACTAAATATATAGGAGTAGAGATATAAATATATATATATATATAATATAAGTGGAGATCTAATTTACCTTATTCGAGATAAATATAATTAAATTTATTAATTAAAAAGAAAACAAAATATTACAATAAATATATAAAAATTTAAAATATAAAAATTAAATTAAAAATTTCAAAAAATCGTAGAGCCGTCACACATGATTCCAAAATAAACTAAAATTTATAAAAAAATGTGATGCTGCCACATAAGCTTCAAATGCGTTTTTTTAATATATTTACAAAAACAATTTCAACATTTTGGAAACATAATTGTATGTAAACCTTACACTATTGTAGGCACTGGACCTTTTCCATATTATTTATATTGTAGATTACTATAAATTTTACATGTATTGAGAAAATAATAAATGTGGTGCCGCTCATTAATTCACTTTAACATTATTTACAAAATTTCAATGCGTAGAAAGTGTTTTCAATTATTATTTTCAATTAAAAAGTATGTTTAAATATTCTTGAAAAAAAGATTAATTAAAAAGTAAAAATTCAAACTCGGTAAAATAGAAATAAAATTTAATATATCAAGTAAAAACTTATTAGACCGCTTTAAAAAGTTTTATTGGTGGAATTTTTTACTCATGTGGATGTTTTGAGATGCTTGGAGCAACTTTTTATATAGTATAAAAATAATATTTAGTTATGAGTGTATCTTAAAATATAATTTTGGTATAAAATGATGTGGTTGATAAGACTTATTTTTCCATGTTACTAAGACTAATTGAGTTTGCCCACTCACATAACGTCCATTCAACACAGGAGATTTCGCTATTGACTGACCAACTTCGTTCGTTGATGTTAGATGAGAAAATGTTTTGGAAACAGAAAAGTCGTATTATCTGGTTACAAGAGGGGACAAAAACACAAAATTTTTCCATGCAACTACTAAAAAAAGCCGAGCGTGGAATAGAATATCTGGTTTACTGAAGAAAAATGGTTTCTGGACGGAAAAGGAGGATGAAATATAATTGAGGTGGAAGTTGCATCCTATTTCAATGCATTATTTTCGAGTTCAGGGGTCATGGATCTCGATGTGGTTTTGCAACCAATTACTCCGATTATAACAAGTGATATGAATTCCCAACTCTTAAAATCAGTCATCCCTGAGGAGATCAAGGCTGCTTTGTTTGCAATGGCCCCAGAGAAGGCTCTAGGGCCGGATGGTATGACAGCTTTGTTTTATCAAAGGTATTGGCATATTGTAGGAGATCATGTCATTGGTCTGGTGTAAAATTTTAGGGTGACGGGATTTTTGGAAGCCCGTTTGAATGAAACTAATATCTGCGTAATCCCTAAGTTGGATAAGCCTAAGGAAATGAAATACTGTCTACCTATTAGTTTATGCAACATGGTTTACGAGATCATCTCCAAGGTTTTAAACCAACGTTTAAAGGAATCTCTACCATCTATTATCTCTGAGACACAATCGGCATTTGTGGGAGGGTGTCTTATTTCAGATAATATTCTATTAGCCCAGGAAGCCTTCCACGCATTACGTTCTAAGGACAACTGCATGAATAATTTTATGGCAATTAAAACAAATATAAGTAAGGCTTATGACCGAGTAGAATGGCGATTTTTAAGTAGGCTAATGCAAAAAATGGGATTTTCGGCTAAATGGATTAATTGGATTATGCAGTGTGTTACCACGGTCTCCTATCGAGTCTTGATTAACGCTGTTCCCAAGGGACATGTTGGTCCATCAAAGGGGTTACGGCAAGGTGATCTGCTTCCCCCGTACCTCTTTATACTATGTATTGAAGTTCTGATTGCCAACCTCCAGGTGGCAGAGCAAAAAGGAGTTATCAGTGGAATCAAGATGGCACGGGCAAGCCTAGCTCTGTCCCACCTCCTTTTCGCTGATGATAGTCTTTTTTTTTTGCAAAGCGCATCTCCGGGAGTGCGATGCAATTGATAATATTCTTTATGTACATAGAAATTCCTCTAGACAGTGTATTAACTTCGCAAAATCCACTGTTCTTTTCGGCAAGAAAGTGCCAGCCCAAGATCGCTATCTTCTAAAGGAACGCTTAAAGAATTACACCGACGGTGGAGGGGGACAATACTTACGTATTCCCGAACAGCTATAGGGTTCTAAAGCCTAGGTCTTCGCTTATGTGAGGGATAGATTACAAAGCATAATCAACGGGTGGTCTGCAAATTTTCTATCCAAAGGCGGCAAAGAGGTGATGTTTAAGTCGGTTGGGCAAGCTTTACCAACTTATGTTATGTCTTGTTTTACGGAAACTCACAAGTGCAATCGACAAATTTTGGTGGACTAAGAAAACATAAGGAGGTGGAATCCATTGGGTTGCATGGTCAAAGATGTTTCTTTCCAAACACATGGGGGGTATGATTTTCAAATCTCTGGAGTTTTTCAACCAATCCTTGTTGCCTAAACAGTTATGGAGGCTATATTCAAAACCATCCTCCCTTTTTGCTCGAATATTCAAAGGAAGATATTTTTGAATCAATTACCTTTCAATGATCCAAAACCATCCCGACCTTCTTATGGTTGGCAAAGCATATGGGGCATACAAAATTTTTGTAGATGTGGGTTACGACGAACAATTGGTAATGGGCTTGACACAAAGGTATGAGAGGATAATTGGATCCTAGGAGAATACATGCATCCATGTATTATTAATGTACCTATTTTGTATCAGAACTTACGTGTTGCGGACATGCTGCAAGCGGATAGGATATCATGGCGACTACCACTCATGCGCCAAATGCTTCCCTCTTTAGTTATTCAAAAGATTTTGAGTATCCAACCCTCGAGACAGAGGAGGGACGATTATTGCTGGCATTTCACAAAAACTGGTGCATACACAGTAAAACTGGGAACATGGCTTCTTCACACAGCTACCATCGATAAACTCCCTAAAGGATAGGGTCTGGATTTTGTGTGCTCCTCAAAACTTAAAGCACTTCTTATGGCAGGTTTTCTCTGTGCGCTTGCTGTTAATAATAATTTGACGAGTCAGAAGATACGTATTGATCGGACATGCGTACGATGTGGTGATGCAATCGAGACGATTAATCACACTTTGTTCACATTCCCCCTGCCCTTCAAACATGGGCACACTCATCAATCCCATCCACTTTAGGGGTTTTTCCGTCATCGAGTATGCTAGAAACTGTTCAGTATCTCTACTCACATGGACAATCTATATCTGTAGTTTTAGTGGAAAACGAGAATTTTTTATAGATATTATGGTATATATGAAAAGAAAATATTGACAGAGTTTTTAACGAAAAGGTTTGGAATCCGCCAGATATATTGGCAACATCGGCGAAGGAAGCCTCTGATTGGCTCTATCCGCATAATAGTTGCCAATCCAACGAACAAGCAGACTCACCAGGTACTCACATAGATTATCCTTTAATGACCTCCCCCCATGGGAGCCTGCTTCATTGATGGGGCATGGAAACGGGATGATGCTATCAGTGGGGTTGGTTGGATCCTCGGAGACCAAACAGGCTCCATTGCTCTAATGGCATCGCGGGGGCTGCATCGAGGAATATCAGCACTACATTTAGAGTTGACCAGCCTGCTATGGGAAATGAAGAGTTTATTTCGCAAAGGAAGAATATGTGATATTCTACACAAATTCACAAGATCTGGTTTCAATGGTTTCACATCCATCAGAATGGCTGGCTTTTAGCTTTGAGCTGTACGATGTGGAATCCGACAATACCTGAATGTCCAGGTAGCCTACTACCCGCGAATTCATAATCAACATGCAGATTACCTAGTTAGAACGGCGAGACAACGAAGAAAAATCTTTACTTGAGTGGGGTTTTCACTTCCTCTTTGGACAAATAAATCACCTAATATAATTTTTTAGTCTTCATCTCGTTTTTCTATATGGTGTATGTTTGGTGAAATAAATAATAAATAAAAATAATATATATATATATATATATATATATATATATAATATG
>OVBE01010977.1:0-14531 GCA_900406425.1 Iberis pinnata
TTGTAAAACTACGATCAATTAATGCATAATGATAATTAACAACTTTTAAATCATTGTCGTTGTTGTAGAGAATCTATGAAATCATACTAAAGGAATTTTATACTTTGTCCAACTGGAAAAAAATCATGGACTATAACCCACTAATTCTNTAATTTTTTATTGATTTTGACGTTATTGTAAAGCTACGATCAATTAATGCATAGCGATAATTAACAACTTTTAAAAGACATCATTTTTGTTCTCGGTTTTAAGCATCAAATAGCTTAGGATCGGCATTGCATAAATGTGAACTACTTGACTGAAATTGTAGTTACGGTTCAATGACAATCTTTATATTTTGTATTGTTATATTCAGGTAAATTGAGTTGGTTAAGAAGCATATTTTGTAGGAGCTCTCTCTTACATGGGAAATGACAAAGAGGAGAGGTGACCGAGATGTCTACAAGTAAGAGCTCTCTCTTTTTTTCTATTTGTTTAGTTCGCATCAGTCTCTAAAATTTTTTCTTGTTTTCATCGTCTTTGAACAATTTCATATCTCCAACATTTTCTATAGTTACTTACAGTTACGTGGTTAAGGGGTATTGTAGAGGAGGTTAACTTGAGATGACTAAAGAAGTAATTTCTCGGATGAAGGAGCATGGAATTCATTGAGTAAACCTGAAGGTTCTTTACTTCACGAATAGGCAAAGCTAAGGGGTGAGAAGTAATGCGATTATTTATTGGACAGTGATCCATGCTTATGGTAGTGTGAGCAGAGCCGGAGCTGAGATTTTTGGGATCCCAAACAAAACCAAAATATTATTATTTAGTTTCTATCGTATAAAAATTAATATATATATATATAATTAATGTGACATGAAAAATAATATAGAAAAACTCACCAACATTTCTATTACACATAAACATTTTTCAATATCTTTACGTATATCATTAAAATTTTGTTCTTGAGATTTCATAAATTGGGGGCCCTATAACTTTGGGCCCCATTAAAATGTTTCAAATGCATGTGTTCATATCCGGCTCTAAGTGTGAGTAACATAGGAAAAAGCTATGCACTGGTTTGAAAAGAATATTATGTTCTGATCTCTGGATTATGTCAAGCTGGACCGAATCATGACACCATTAGAGTGGAAGAGAATGATAACAGTGGGTTTTTTCTTGATTTATTGACTTCCAATATGTTTATTGGGTTGCTTCTTGATAAAATAACGTAAGAAAAGTTTATGAAATGACAGCAGATATGGAGGAAGCATGAATGAAACTCAATTCCATCACTCTAATTTCCTTTTTCAAAAGTGTGGAGACAATAGGGCTGGAATTTTGAACCGAACCGAACCAGAACTTTTTGAATCAAACCGAACCGAATTACATTTCATACCCGAACGGCACAAAAAAAAATTCAGTTTCGGTAACCGAACCGATAAACCAAAATAACCGAATAAACAAAAAAAAGCGAACCGAATAAACCGAAAAAACCCGAAAACCCCGAAAAATAACCAAAACTTAACCGAAAAATAACCGAATAAACCGAACTTCAAAACCAAAAACCGAATTCCAAACCGAACCGAATCGAAATTTTATTCGGTTCAATTCGGCACAAAATCCAAACTAAAACGGAGTAAATCAAACACTACAATGTACATATTGGGAATGCCCAACATGCACTGTCTCTAAAAGGAAAAACGGAGGAGAAAAACGGTGAGTCCAAATGTTGAAACTTACAGTGTCCTATTTAAATGTTTAGCAGAGAAGAGCCAAGTAGAGATATCGAACAATAATGCACAGGGCCGATCTTGGGATTTTAAAATTTTCTAAAGGCCGCAATCTACAATGGAAAAATAGGCCAAAAATATACAATTTTTCAAAAAATGGGCAGTTTTCTTAACTAAAATTATTAAATTGAAAAAGGATCGCAAGCACATGCTTACTCTGCTTGGGCTCAGGACCGGCTCTGATAATGCAAACAAATTTATATGGCCATGGGGAATTTATTGAACTGTCTCTCAAATACTGATGAATCAGTTGAGCTTAAGAAGTTTATTCAAAGTTACTCTGTCGCTTACTTGCTTCTAACACCAAACAAATTTCACATTTTCTTGTTATATTTGAATGGTTGCATAGCTAGGCAATGGTGTCCCTTGGTCATGTGCAAACAAGAAGACACACTTGACCCTAATGTGAGTTCTTTTACCATGTCTTTGTGACATATTTTCTTTATTAGTTGTATTCTCTTTCGCTCTGTTCGTTTGCCAGTCGCTAGTGGCAGCGATTAGCGACAGCGATTAGTTGCAGCTGTTATCAGTCGCTGATTATAATCGTTTGCCAGTCGCTAGCGGCAGCGATTAGCAGTCGCTAGCGGTAGCGAATAGCAGTCGCTGAATCTATTTTGAAACGCTAGAAAATTTGGCGGCTAAAATTTATAATCGCTGTGATTTGTCGCTGGACCAGCGATTGACAAACGAACACAATTTTAATCGATACTGCTAATCGCTGCCACTAGCGACTGGCAAACAAACAGGGCCTTTGTCTTCTTCATTCTCTCTATTTATGAGAATTTGAGAACCTTGCAACGGAAATGGCCATATCTTCAGCTGGACGATAAGGAACCCGACCTTTGAAAAGTGTTTTATATGCGTAACTTCTTAATAACTTTATTTGGTCTATTCGAAGGTTTTAATTATGTCGGCTTCTGATCCGTCAATAGTCAAAAAATGTTGTAAACAAGGCATTTGAATTTAGCTTTGATTTTTTCATTTGTAGTTTTATAATTTCCATTTTATTATTTGTGTCCATATTGATCACGTAACACACCATTACACGATAGTGAATCATACGTGCGATGCTATCATGGTGAGAGCTGGTGGTGCTGGAAGCTCTCCTTCTGATTTATTGATTAGTATGAAAACACGAAGATTTCAATAGATAAAATTAAGCCAAGAATTATGTTCCGTGAATACATGTAAAAACAATTAAACCTACCATAATATTTTTAAATAGTTCTTAATTTACACTCATTAAATCACGTAAATTAATATTTGATTTTTATTGATGTGATCTCATTACATTAAAAAATAGTTTTATGATTCATAATTCGTTAATTTTCTTTACTGATTAAACATTCTTCATATATTTTGAATTACACAAAAAATTAAAAGCTTGCCATATTAGCATCTCAAAAGTATGATCAACAAAAACATTTAAAAACCATATCGTAAACAAAATATTTTTACTAAAGTGCAATATTCATGCACCCTGATCTGGTAGTGAATTTCTAGCTGGTGGGGGTGGATAGTACGTAACTATGCAAGAGATGTTTTGTACCATGCAAAGGATGCTCTTTTTCCATCAATCAACATGTTTGAGGCAGAATTTTGCTGCATTCTTTGGTCTCTTACAAGCATGTATGACCTTCATTTGAGCGCTATCGAAGTCTGGTCAGATTATGGCAATGTAATTGACGCAATTATTCAACCATCTCTTTGGCCGAAGTATAGAAGTTTACTTCAGAAAATCTCTTCCGTCGTTGCTTCCTTTTTGTCATGCTCTTTTTTCACGGCTTCTCATTCATCCAACTGCATCGCCAGAGACATTGCTAAAAGTGTTTCAAGACTTGGTTTTTTCCAATCATATCTATCTCTAGGAGGACTTGTCTGACTTCATTCACGCATTCAAGAAGAAGCTCGTCTTTCGTAATTAAGTTTCTACTAAAGTGTTTTCACTCAAGCTATCCATGACTCTTTGTATATTCGATTTAATGAGTAAAAAACATATTTTTGTATAACAAATATATTTAAAAACAAACCCGCATGTCTACGCGGATCTTCACCTAGTATATATATAATTTTTTGGTATTTTTTAAAATAAAATAAAATAAAAAAGTTTTCAAGAAAAAACTTATGTTTTATGAAACAGTAGTACTTTGGTGTACTAATCTTAGTTTAATATACTAATACGAATCATATGATTTGTATAGGACCCTCAAGCTATGCTTTATCTTGTGGTATTTGCTATACTTTTAATAATATGCTTGTTTATGGGCAACTTTTAAGAGTATTATTTGTTTAATTTCTTTAGTTTCATACTTTTTCTAATTAATTATTATTTTCTTTTGAGTGCGGTTTAGAGCTTCCTTTTTCGATTAAATATCACAAGAACATTATATAAATTGATTTTGTCTACATAATAATTTTGTCTTCCAAATATGTGGTCACTACTTAAGAATAAAAACATTACAGAATAATATCAAACACACATTTTGAAATTATTTTAGAAATTTTATTTCTTTTAATTTTTTATATGATTTTAAGTGAATTAGGAAAAATGGGTGCTATCTGATGTATTCTTTTACAATTACATTTAAAATAATATAATAGAAATCTTCATATTTTAAAGTAAATTTTTTATATATAAAATCCTATAAAATTAGTAAAAATACACTATTTAAAATATTTTCAATCGCAATAGATTTAGTGACACTTATTTAAATCACTGATTCATTAACACTAGATCACATGATATTTTACTTTTAAAAAAAAAACTTATTTGTCATTTTAATATAAATCATTAAAAGTTTAGTTAAAGGGACTACTATGAACAATTGAAAACTCAAAAATCACTCTAATTAATGATTGTTAATACTATGCATTTGCTCGAGTAAATAAGGATATAATTAAATATATAATTAACATTTCCATTAGAGTCTAAATTTTGCAAGATGAACCCATGTGGTAGCATGTGAATATATATAGGCTCCTCTAATCTCATATTTTTAATTAATAATTTTTAATTAAAAAGATGGTCAACAAAGCTTAGAAAGTTGGTCAAATAACGACACTAATAACTTGACAACAAGGGTTATTAAATATATCACAAACACTTACTTACAATTGTATTAAAAAATAATAACATTGGTATAATAGTTGCAATGGACCTATTCAACCTCGTATATTAGTAGTTTTGGACAAAATATCCGTAAGACCCGCTTCAATTCGTTATTTGCTTCGATTAGCAAAACCAACGATGAGTTGGCCCAGTTGGTTTAAGCGCAATCGTTGGTGATGTTGTGCTCCTGGGTTCGATTCACGGTGGGAGAGGTTTGCTCTCCAAAGGAGAATTATATAACATGGTTTGAGTCTCGCCATGGGGAGATGTACGGGCTTCGGCCCAGAACTCCCTGGTCATCAAAAAAAAAAAAAAAAAAATTGGATAGCAAAACAAATATCAAAATTAAGTATTTGTCCAAAAAAAAAAGCAAATCACAAATACTAAAATTTTATAAGCCGAATATTGGATTCGCTTCATTTTATATATATATATAATATTTTACTCTATTCATATAATATTAACAAATTCTTATTTATAAAATTTATTATTAACTATATTTTGGTAAAGAAAACTAAAACTAAAATATTATTTTTGTCATTTTGTTAATTAAATTATTATTTTTTACTACGGAGCGGATCGGATATCCAACGAATATTCGGATTTCAACAGATATCCATCTTTTTGGATATCTGAATAACAACGGAACGGAACATATCGCAACCTCAAAAATACATAATATTTGCTCTACTTTCACCCCTATATATTAGCATTGGACTTGCATCAACCATTATGCCATATAACACATGTTTTCAATCTCATTTTTGGAGTGTTTTGTGGTTCATTGAAATTTGAATCTACATGTATTTTTTAGTATTATAGAGATTAAATATTGATCGAATTTTATTCATAACAATTTTTTTTGTACATTGATTTAGTTATGTTAATTGTGGTTGATTTGTGCTTATAAATTTTAAAGTATTTGACCTTTTCAAGTTCACAAAATCCTTTATACATATCCCATATTAGTTTAAGTTTTAATCAAGAAGATTTTATGTTCCAAAAGACAAATGCATTTAAACTTAATTAATTTTATAGTCATTCAGAAGACAACTTAAAAAAAAAAAAATTATGGTCACTTATTAAGTATATATGGAGCAATTTTTGGGTTGATACATTAACATTTTCACTATTGCATAAATAAGAGTATATTAAATTTGACTTATACATGAAGTATATTATCTACAAGCAGTGTCGGTCCTAAGGTATTTGATGTTTAAATCTGAAGAAAAAAATGATGTTTTTTAACAGGAGGTGAGGATTGAACCCGTCTCAAGAAGTCTTCATAGAGGCTAAAAAGGATGTCTTTTTGATGTCTTTAAAATTTATATAAATTATGCGCTTGAAACCGTTGCTTTTGTAGCTTTCCATCAGGGTTGGTCCTATCTACAAGTAAGTGACCATACATGTTGCTTTTAATCGAGTTAGAATCCGATGTTTAATTTTTTTTTTAAAGCTTGATATATGCATGCCATGGCCATTTGTTTACATGCGAATATATGAATTATTTTCTTGCATAATTTATAGCAAAATAAAACCAATTTTATGATCAACGAGGTCAGGTGTCTGTGAGTATGAAGCTTAATTATAATATCCAATCAGACTAATAAATGCATGCACACTTACAAAAATAGATATATTTACACACAAATTTATAAATCATACTCTCTTCGTTCCATAATATAAGATATTTTCTATTTTTTATTAAAAATATTTTATATATTATACATTAAAAATATTTTACCATTCAATAAAAAAACTGGCATTTTATTATTGTACGTGAACTATTTAATAGCTTTAAAATCTGCATATAAATACGAAAACATCTTATATTTTGGAACATAAACAATTCTTTAAAACATCTTATATAATGAAACGGAGAGAATATTAAAGAATTAGACATAAACATTTTAGTCTTGATCAGTATCAATTCACACTTAATACATTATATATAAATGAAAAATTAAGGTTAAAAATAAAAATGGCTGTAGTTAGTTGGTTAAAAGATCAACTTTTCACAAATCAGATCTTGAGACCAAACACGAGCTTGCAATCTATTTTATATTTTCAAAATTTTACTTTAAGAATCGACTCATTTTCAATATTTTATTTTAAAAATTGGTGTATTTTTCATTTTATATTGCGGCCTCTAAAATCTTATAACCCGCTAGTCTTATCAGTCTAAATATACCAAAATGGTTAAGGCATAAAAATTTCAAACTTTAATGAGGATCAATATATCATATACATATATGCTTATATGCATCCCAATACTTATTTATAAGAAAATGGAGGATTAACAAAGATAAAATCATAAAAAAAATTTCCCATAATTCATATACTATATCATAAAAGGTTTAAATACGATCATTCCAATACATTCATAAATGCAATTTAAAAAGATTAACAAATTTTCTTTTTGAAAATTATTATAGGCTAAACACAAGTGAAATCTTATAGCAAATAATCATAGTTAAGAGAGAACATAATATAATGTACTCACACACTATATAAATCTCACTAGCTAGTAACAACTCACTAATTTTCATCATCTTCATTATAATAAACATCATTATTATTCTTATGGGAGATTACCTGGATACCCTTAGCGATTGCGGACGCTTTGAACCTAGTCGGAATCTTTCAAAACTCCATATACCAGAATCACAAAAAAAACATTTTAAAATAAGTTAAAACCCTGACCTAGCTTGAGCCCAACCATAACCTCCTTGACCACTCATATGACCACCTCCACCACCACCATTAGAACCAAGATTTCCCTGCATATTATACACCGGAAGTCCTTGCTCACCACCACTCAACGGCGAGCCACCGCCTCCTATTTGCCCTTGAACCGCTCCTTCATTAACCACCACTTCTTCCTCTTCTAAAGGTAATTTCTCATAAGTTGCATTAGAAAATGTAGCGGCTATTAACATAACCGGACCAGCTGCTATTAATGGACCAACCACACTTCCACCAACAACTTGACCTTGACCACCAGCTAAATAAATTGTTAAACCGGTTGAACCAGGTGGTGCTGGACCAGGTAGAAAAGAACCGGTTAAAGAAAGTATCTCAAATCTTCCTTGTAAAGCTAAAACCGTACCACCACCACCACCCAGAACCGGAGTTGAGATTTTCGAAACCCCATACAAAGAAAAAGTATTGATATTTAGTTTTGACTATATAAATATTTACAAATATGAAACAAAATAATAATTTAGAAAAAAAAACTCATATTTTAACACTAGTAATATAAAAGTAACAATAATTTCTTGCCAACATAATATTTATTATAACAAAATATTCTAACCAACATGTTTACTATTTAGTTATACATGTACATTTTTAATAAATTTGCATATAACATTAAAATTTTATTATTAAAATTTGAGTAATTCTTTCAAATACCATCAAAAGAAGTTTATATTTCAAAAATATCATACACTCCTAAAAGTTCCAAAAATACCACACACTCCCAAATATTCCAAAAATTACCGCAAACATAAAAACTGAATTGTAAGGGTTTAGAATAATTATAATTTTGAGCTTGAGTTCACTAAATAGAGTTTAAGATTTAGTTTTGAAGGGGGTAGAGTTTGGTTTTGGAGTTTTAAGGTTTAAATTTGAAATTTTAAAGCTATTTCAACTTTTGTGATATTTTGGGAACAAAAATATTTTGTGATACTTTTAGAAAAAATATGGTATTTTTGAAACTTTTGGGAGTGTGTGGTATTTTTAGAAAAAATCTAGTTTTTGGTGGTATTTTTAAGAATGCCTATAATATTTATTATAAAAAATTCTAACCAACATGTTTACTATTTAGTTATACATATATAATTTTTAATAAATTTGCATATAATATTAAAATTTTATTGTTAAAATTTTCATAATTCGGGACCTAAAATATTAGGACCCCATTAAAAAGTTTCATACCGATGTTTTCAGATCCGGCTCTGCCACCACCACCACCAGCCGCAACCGTTGAAGGTTGACGAAGAGTAACATTAGCAACCGTACCGTTACCACTTAATATACATATACCACGTTGACGAAGTCTAGAGAAATTACCCAAAGTTTCAATAACATCCGTACCATTAGTAATCTCCATAACATGACTTTTAAGAGCATTTGGTGAATCACGTGTAACAAAGATTGGTGGTTTTGGTTTGTTTTTTGAACCAGATGGTCTTCCACGTGGACGACGTGTTGAACCTTCTATAGCTCCTTCATGTGGCTCATGATCTTGATGATCTTCACTACTTAAGTTATCTCTATCTTGATGATGAGATGAGTCCATAGAGATGTGAAGATCTGGTTTTTGTAATTGAGATGATGAAGTAGTTGATGTTGTTTGATTAAGATGATTAGAGAGATTATTAACTTGTCCTGTCCACCATGGATTCGCCATTAAAAGATGTTATGAAAACCCTAAGATCCAAATTTTTTTTTTTTTTTCAGATCTTGATTTTAGAAACACTTTTAGAAGTTTTTTGTGTTGTGAGATATACTTACAAGACTCTAAAGAAAAGTTAATAGGAAGACGACAAAAGAATTATATTAAGCAAGACAAGACAGAGATTATATGTAATGTAATGTATTATAAGCTAGTGTTATTTAATAAGTTAAAAGGAATTCTCAAAAATACCACCAAAAATTAAGTTTATTTTAAAAATACCACACATTCATAAAATTTCAAAAATATTACATTTTTTTCTAAAAATACCATAAAAATGTTTTTGTTCCAAAAATACAACAAAATTTGAAATAACTTTAAAACTTCAAATTTAAATCCTAAAACCCCAAAATCAAACCCTAACCCCTTTAAAACTAAACCCTAAAGTCTATTTAGTGACTCAAACCCAAAATTTTAAATTCTAAACCCTTGGAAATCACTTTTTTATGTTTGTGGTATTTTTGGAACATTTGATAGTGTGTCGTATTTTTGGAACTTTTGGGAGTGTGGTATTTTTGGAATTTGAACTTCTTTTGATGGTATTTCAAGGAATTCCTCTAAGTGTTAAAGCATGTACATATAATTGGATATATATATATGATGAATTCCTTGAAATACTATTAAAATAATATTAAAAATATTCAAATTCCAAAATACAACACTTTTAAAAATTCTACAAAATACTATTAAATTATTTTTTCAAAAATATTACAAAAACAAAAAATAAATTTTAAGGGTTGAGAATTTAAATTTTTTGGGTTTTCGTTTTACCAATTAGAGTTTAGGGTTTAGTTTTAAATGGAGAAAGTTTGATTTTCGAGGTTTAAGGTTTAAATTTGAAACTTTAAAATCATTTTAAATTTGTGATATTTTTAGAATAAAAACATTTTTATGGTATTTTTTTAAAAAAAAATGTAATATTTTAATATACTTAAAAATCTATGGTATTTTTTGAAATATATGTAGTTTTCGAAAATGAACATATATATATGTATTGTCTCGTGAAAGATAAAGATACCTTTTTCAATAAAGAGAAGACAAGTCGCATAAATTGAACCCAATAATTAATAAAGTTCTCCATAACTTGAGATATTAACATAATTATATTTAATAAATCAAAGTCTAAATAAGATATTTAATAATATGCATTATAGGTTACATTGGAGGGAAATTTATTTAATATCAAAAACAAGACGATCATTGTGACATAAATTCTGTCGAAAACAAACATCTTTGCGTAATATTACACGACTTGTTCTTTGATTGAAAATGAGATTTTTTAAAAAATATATATAAAGTTGAGAATTTTTTTAGTATATATAAATTGATTCGTTTTTTTTTGTGACGTATGTATCAATGAACTATAGAGTTTAACCACTTTAGTGGCCAAAAAGTCTTATGGTTTGGTGGTTTAATATGTTTAAATTTTTGGTAAAAGTTATTATAATTTTTCTTAGTTTAGAGATGGTCGAATGAAAGAATAAGTATATATTGTAACACTCCGATTTATAGAAGGATGATGGCGAAAGTTTAAGAGAATTGATTTTTCACCTATACCATCAAAGTGCATTTATCTGTTCGGTCACTAATCCTGAAAGAACTTCACAATTAAGTGTGTTTATGTTGGAGCAATCTAAAGATGAAGGAAAGTCATTTCCGAAATTCTGCGAGAAAGAAAAAATCATGGAAAAAGATCGTGTGGTGATCTGCAAAACCAGCAAACAAGTCTGTTAACCTCTTGGTGTACACATTTAACCGTCCGATAGTAGTAGGATCCACGGATCAAGAGAGTTGAGGATCATAGGCTAAGGCAAGCAGGGATAAAATCTAAAGCATCAAAAACATATGAAAGAAAAATATTTTAACCGTAGTTTTTTTTATATATTATTATTATTATTTTTGTTATCAAATAGTATTATATTAACTTATAAATACAATTTAGTATCAGGTACATAAGATACCACTACGAGGAAGTTGAAAACCTATAACAGGTAAAATAATTTCAGACAAGAGGTAATAACAATCGCTGAAACGAATTAGAACTCCTGAAGGAGAACGTAGAACTCCTGAAGGAGAACGTAGTCTAATAGAAACTAAACTACAAAAAATATTATAAACCACCATATTCTCTAGCATTTAAATATAATTTGGTTAAGAATATAAGATAAATTTTTTTATATAAAAATATCTGCCATTTTTATATTTTGTGTTTTTTTGAGTTAGCATTATAATTGATGTGTGGGGTCGAGCGCCGAGGTTGAACAAATGGGGCGCACGATCATTTTCCAATATACAATATTTTATTGCAAATTAAAGTTGAATCATAAGGTTTTAAAAATATTAAAATCATCATAATATAATATCTAAGTAGTGTTCATTGGATGGAAATAAAAAAAATATATACGTACACGAACCAATAACAGCGAATATTTAAACAATTTTATTGCACACAAGAGAATATGAGTTGCTAACTAATTATAAAATGAAGTTAAACTAACAATTAAACTAGGAAAAATTCTCAAAAATACCACAAAAAACTAAAAAAATTTCAAACATATCACACTCCCAAAAAATTCTAAAAATACCACATTTTTTTAAAAAAGTATCACAAAAATATTTTTTGTTTCAAAAGTACCACAAAATTTGAAATAACTTTAAAATTTCAGATTCAAATCCTAAAACCCTAAAACCAAATCCTACCACCTTCAAAACTAAACTCTAAACTCTATTTAATGAATCCAACCTCAAAAATTTTAATTATAAACCCTTAAAATTCACTTTTTATGTTTGTGATATTTTTGAAACATTTGGGAGTGTGTGATATTTTTGAAACTTTTGAAAGTGTGCGTTATTTTTGAAATTTAAACTTCTTTTGATAGTATTTAAAGAAATTCCTCTACAAGCAATAAAACTAAAATTGAATAATCGTATAATTTTATCTATGTGTATGTGTGTGTTTCTCTAAAAAATATCGTTTAAGTTTTCAATATTCAAGATAATAATAATATATATCCTTCACTTGGTCTATTCTTTCGGATAGATATATCAATTGGACAGATTGTGTGCAGGTTAGGCCCAACCCGCGTAGATGCGGACTGTGTATGAACATGCCCAATTATATTATTATAATATCCTTTGTATTTTTCCTTTGTTTCGGAGTTTCGAAGTTGTCGTTTGATCTGTCGCTTTGCCACTTCAAAGATCTGTTGGTTGTTCTTCATTTTAGTTAGGGATAGTTCGTCTTTTCGTTTTTTGTAATGTTTAATATCTTTTAAGCTTGTTTTGCTTTGGCTCAGAAAATTTATTTATGTTTTGCTAACTTAATTTACATAATTTTTGTTTCAATTGCCATTATTATTATTTTTTGTCGTCGTACCCTAATGTCTAATTAGTTCTCTCCCAACTGAGAACGACAAGGTTCGAACCCTAGTGAATGGAATAGATACAGAAGTGACTACCATTGGACCACTTTTTATTTGCTTTCAATTGCCATTATTATAATAGTCTTTGTATTTTTCTTTGTTTTAATCTAATAGACCATAAAAATGTCCTCTTTACACTTATAAAATACTACTCCATAAATTAATTTTAATAATGTGACAATAAAATACTATTCAAGATAATCATATTAATGATGTGAGATAAGATTATTTGATAGGTTGATACATACATGCACACGATTACAGGAACTACTTAAGTGACAAATATAAATTAATTGATCTAACAAAAAAGTATCGTTTCACTAAAAAAATTCGATAAAGAATATCATTAATTTAAAGAGGGTGTATTGAATATAAAATTTTGAATGATTATGTTAATTGTATTATTCAAATAAAAATTTTAAATTGTCTTACGAGATCTATAGTTATTGGATTAGTGAACTGAAAAAATACCATCAAATTTTATGTTATTGAAAATATTTTAAATAGTAAATTTTATATGATTTAATGGTATTTTAATGGATTTTTTAGTTAAAATACAAAATTTCAAAATCTTATGTTTGGAAGTGTGATTATAAACATTACAAGAAAACAGACAGAATTTTGACGGACATTATGACGGCAAATCATCCGTCAGTAAAAATTGACGGCTTAGTGACAGATATCTGACAGCCAGTGTCCGTCAGAAATTCCGTCAATAATTAGTGACGAATTTTGGTCCGTCACAAATTAGTGACGGATATGTGACGAGTTTCTGACGGCAGGTTAATCCGTCACTAAACCGTCAAAATATCTGTCAGTTTATATTACTGGTACAAAGTAGTCGTTTGTAGCCGTTGCCAACGGATATATTGGTACTTACTGACGGTTATATCTGTCACTAATCCGTCTGATAGGTTTTCTATAAAAACCAGGGGCTTCATTCTCAATTCACAACATCACAAACAATTTTAAAACAATGTCAACTCCATATTTTCGATCTTAGATGGATGGTGAACGGATGAATGAAAACACAAAGCTTTTAAACGACGAATATACACGTGGCGTTTGCGAATTCATAGCGATAGCGATCACATGTCACATAAATTTCTAATTTACTTAAAATCACATAAAAATTACTAAAATCCAAAGTATTTTAAATGGTTGTTTGAATACAGATTCTAAATAAAAAAAGTCTTATCCCCAAATTATGACAATCAATCGATTGTATCTAAACTAAAATAAAAATAAAGTTAACAAAATTTTACAAAGTCGTTTATTTCGTCTGTTTTACTGTTTGTTTGTTTTTTTTCTTACTCAACAACTCTCAACTAAACCATTATTATTTTATAAAAAAACATAGCTAAAACAATATTTATTGATTAATTTAATCGAGGAAGACAAAAAGCCAATGGGTAGTTTAACTCCTCGGGACTTCATTGCACGCAATAATGGAACAAAAATATCAATTTGTGTAAAAATAAAGTGTCAAGATAAATTATAGTATGATTTGTTTGTGCAATGTTCTATAAATTATCAATTACAAGTCTTTTCTCTTTCACCATTAATATATTGAAAAGTTAACACTTGTAGTTCACTGGGATTCGCGTTCAGTGGCGGAAAAGGCATTTTCCGGTAAGTGAAACGGAATTTTCAGCTCTGCTCATTGCTCCTCATCTTCAACTTCGTAATTAAGTTTCTGCTTCCGATCATCCTTTCCAATGGAAGATCAAATTAACTCGGCTCTGTTTGGAATGAAACTAGAAGACAAT
>OVBE01010979.1:0-14529 GCA_900406425.1 Iberis pinnata
ATTCGCCGATTGAAATTGTTATTCTAACTTTTTGCGACTTAACATGTAGGACTAGCCACGAGTACTTAGAAGGATCAACCAATTTCGTAATATCATCAACAAGAAGATTGGTTACTCTGACAGAACTGCTTTGCCCATGTAGAGATCATCAGGAAAAACTAGAAAACATAGTTGATCATCTAGTAACTAGGGGTATGGATACGAAGTATAAGTACATCAGGAAAAAAATATGCAAGATTCTGATTACCAACTGTCCCATCAGCCAGCTTAGGTGAATACGTTTCTTTTATTTACCTTGTTTCAATATGTTTAATCTATTGGTTTCATAGCATCTTATTACCTTTTCTATATTCATTTCAATTTCACTTTAGAGGACAACAACAAGTAGACTGTAATCAAAGCCTGCTTACTTACTAAGGCATGTGTGCGTACACAATCGCGCAAAGTTGAAATGATTGATAATCTCTACAAGCTCGTCTCTAAGAAAGATGAAGGTATTTTAAGGTAAAGTTACTTGACTATTGTACTGTATTTTTAGTTTGTGGTACAGTCACAGTCTTGTAATCATATGACATTACCATAACTAGAAATTTATTTATTTTTGCTACAGGGTGCTCTTGATTGATTTCAACTTAAGATCAGGGAATAGAAAACCAGAGCAGATTATCATTTTCAGGTAATATTTTATCGTACCAAATCAAAAGTACTACTTCCTCTGTTTCGTTTTAGCATTATACTATTAACTCACTGTTGTCTATACTTATGAAAATATTGTCTTCAAAAATGGTTGCTTTTCTTGCTATATGCAGACGATACTGGCTGATAGATAGCAACCGGATTGCGACAAAGATTAAGAGTGCATCAAACTGTCATCATGTCATTGACAACAGCAATGTATGGTGGTTTAATTTTTGTAATATTATATTTAGATGTAGTTGTGAAAACAAGTTTTTGTACATTTTCATTTTTCAGGTTGTGGATGATTGGCCAGGATTGCCTCGAGGTGTGAAATTTGATCCATCTGATCCAGAGATCATATGGCATTTGCTAGCAAAAGCTGGTGTATCAGGCTTAAGCCCCCATCTGTTTTTCTAGTGATTGTTGCACAAAAGAATCATCATACCAAGTTCTTTCAGACATAGAGTTTAATCATGGAGCGACTCAAAGCCTGCTTACTTGCCCATGTAAGGAAGTACAATTTCAGACATTTTACGCACGTGAATATTATGTGGTATTATTAAAGATCATTGCTTATTTTTGGTGTTTGTAGGTCTGTCTAATAGCTGAAACGCAGCGATACACCAAAAGGCTCAATGAAAGGCATGTCAAGCTACTGGAGAAAGTGAAGATTCTGATGATTGTAGTATATATGTTAGGAATGATTGTGAAGGTTTATTGGTGATGTTTGATAGGTTTTATTGTTTTCGTTGGTTGATTCCTTACATTACGGAAATGCTACTCTTTTGTAAACATGGAAATATTTTATGGATATAATAAACTTATTTGATTTTTATTTGAAAAACAAATAAAAAATATATTATAATTGCAAAAGAATTCAATTGTATAATTATAATAATATTAATTGTCGGGTAATTACAACACAATTATAATACAAATAGTTTGCTATCTTTGTAAAACAAACTGCTATAGATGCAATCCAATTATAATACAAACCCAACGCTATTATTAAAAACCTTTAATAACACAAATAGTTTGCTATCTTTGTAAAACAAACTGCTATAGATGCAATCCAATTATAATACAAACCCAACGCTATTATTAAAAACCTTTAATAACAAAAATAGTTTGCTATCTTTGTAAAACAAACTGCTATAGATGCAATCCAATTATAATACAAACCCAACGCTATTGAATATATAAGACTAAAACTATTATTAAAAACCTTTAATAACAAATATACGCCGCTATTATAAAAATAAACAATTGCATCTTGAACAACGCTATCGTAAATTCGATAATTATAGCATACATTAAATCCGCTATCTAAACTGTCCGACCTTTAATGACGGGCGCTGTCAGAGCGTTTAATAAACCACTATGGTATCCTACGATAGCATTTTTCGAACGCTAAGGAAAGTCATATTTCTTGTAGTGAATATGGCGTTGATTTTAGTCCAAGCACGTATGCAAAGGATATGGTCACACGATTGGGCTTGAATCCCGCAAAACAACCAGAACACCCATGAGTACAATATGCAAGCTGTCTTGAGATGATGAAGGATAAGATGTAGATTAATAATTGTATAGATGAATGATTAGAAGTTTATTGTACCTTATAGCCATCAGAGCAGATATATGTTTAAGTGTGGAAATATATGCGAGGTATCAGGAAAAACCCAAAGTATCATACTTGAACGTTGTTAAGTACATCAAGGGTTTATTGATCTTGGTATCTATTACACTAAGAACACAAAAAAAATTTTGGCTGGATACGGCGACGTTGATTGGGCTGGGAGACTAGATGACAGACGAAGTACCAGTGGAGGATATTTCTTTCTAGGGAATAATATGATAGCATGGCAAAGAAAGAAACATAACTGTGTATCACTCTCCACAACCGAAGTTGTGTACATTTCGATGGGAAGTTGTTGCACTCAACTACTTTGGATGAAACAAATGGCCAATAACTATGAGATTCATACCGATTCAATGATGATCATTGTGACAACCAGAGTGCCATCAACATATCCAAAAATCCAATTCAACACTCATGGACCAAACATATTGACATCAGACACTATTTCATTTGTGAGTTAATTGATGATAAACTAAGTGTGGTTGAGCATGTGGAAACAAATTTTCAACTTCCATATATGTTTACAAAACCATTGGATTATAATTAGTTTATCAATATTCGCAAGGCCATAAGAGTCTGTAACTCTGGCGAGCTGAGGATATGGTTAAGAAAATGGTCAACAAGGACATGTAGTACATAAGGTAGTTTGTCTCAACAATTCTTAGTGCCTGAAAAAGAGCTGCTTGTCATGCCGAAAAAATGACCAATACTAGTATGGTGTATAAACAAGGAGGTAAACGAAAAGAAGTTTGCTGAATGTTCAAAAATGAATCGATGTCTGAACCAGAGAAGTCAAGTGATGAATCAGACATCTGTCTTATTTATCCACATCAGGGTTGAAAATTGTGCTTGTTAAAGATAAAGGTATGCCTGTGTGAAAGACTAGTAAGTTACACCTATGTACATGCATGTTCTGTTGATCAAGATATGTGAGTTCTCGCTTTTTCAGGTCATATGTTCTTAATATGCTAACATTTTTAAAATTTATTATGATAAATAGTTAAAATGATTAATTTTTCTGCATGCTCTCCATCAATAGTATCTGCATACTTGCTGGTGTTTGGTCGTTAAGGTGTTTCATGATTCATACTCACTAGTTAGATGTTCAAAATGGGTTGATGGTCTCTGTTTTGGTCTATGTGAATTCACGTATCTAGATGGATCTTCGTATGTCATGACCTATTGTTACTCCACTTGGCTGCTTTCCAGGACACAATGGTCACATAACCCTAGCACACGCTTTTTTTCTGGTACATGTTCAATCATGCTTCCAAGATCTGCTGCAAGTTAGACATTGTGTCTCATTGACGGCTGGATTCTCTATTTTGTTATAGGTTCAAGTACTAATTCATTACATCTTGTGTTTTTGACTAAGTATTGGCAATCAAGCAAGAGAAGTGGGACCAGACCATATCACATCCCAACTCACAAAATCTTGTTTCAACACACAGACTCTTTGTTTCAGGGGGGGAGTAGTCTCAATTTATGGGGGGGGGGGGGGGACTTACTATTTATGTTAAATGTTTTAAAACAAAACTAATGTGTTATGTTAAATGTTTATATGTGAGCTTTTGCATATTACATTTGGTGTGGGGTTGGTTGTTTGTCTGTTGCGATGATTATTAGGTTGATCATGGAAGTGTTTGAGTGACAAACTCATTAAAAAAGGAGATTGGAGATGCAAAAGGAAAAGAATATCAAAGATGAAAAAGTTAAGATATAAGCAGGTCATGACATAGTTTGATACTGGGATTGTGAGAACGTGTTTGTGTGTCTATAAGATTATGAGAACAAATCATTAGTGCAGCTGAGTGATTGGTAGAACAGATCGTCAGAACAAAATGAATTAGGTCTGAGCGACTGTGAGAAGCAGATCATCAGCGTGACTGAGTGATTGCATAGGCATATCACCAGAGCAAAATGATTGGATCTGAATGATTATGAAGCAGATCATCAACGTGGTTGAGAGATTGCACATACATATCATCATAGAGAAAAATATTTAGAAAATCAAGGTCTTGGAATATAATTGGATTCTTTCATTGTTAATTGCTTGTTTTTTTTTGGAATATAATTGCAATGAAAGCCAGTCTTAAGATGATAGTCACCATCTTTTGTGTACACCAAACTAGCACGATACGTTCCCCCCAAAAAACTAGACTTAATGAGTTTCATAGTCCAATATCATTAGGGTGTACATGTAATTAGTTTGTCCAAATCCAAGTATCACCTCTTGAGTGTAAAGAATTTTATTTTCCAGATTATATGGTCTTATAACTAACTATTTTCTATAGGATATTGTTATTCTTTAATATATGGGTGACCAATTAAATTGGATATAAAGAAGATAATTCCTAAATATTCTTTACTTTGATGGACATGGACTGTTGAGATTAATCCTAGGGAAACCCTAATGAAGAATTAGTTACTCTCTCTGCCTATATATATATATATATATATATATTCCATCATAAAGATATCTAACGTTAAACAATAGAACACATAAAGAAACGTTTATAGGAAGGACAGAGAAACCTAAACTCCATTTAAGAAGATCTCTCTACTACAATGAACAGAGATAATCCGCTAATTGTCCTAATGATTCTGTTATGTGATTAAGTAGATCTTTAAAGATCTTAGGGTTCATGTAAAATTATGCTTACATGTAGTATTAGAGCATGGTTGTGAAACATCTCTTTAATTCATTAAAATTAATAGATCTATAATAATATGATTTTTAAATCTGCATAATAGGTTTTTTGTTCATCGGATTTGTTTTTTAATCTGTTTATGCATAATCCGTACGTATAACTATAATTATGTTAAAACTTTGTGCAAATTTTGGATTTCTGTTAAACTAAAAAATTTCGCATAAAGTAATATCATGTGCAAATTTGTACAAATTTCGGATTTCTTAGGAAATTTAAAATTTTCACATAAAGTAATATCTTGTACAAATCTAGTACAAATTTTGGGTTCTGATGAAAATTAAAATTTTCTCATAAAATATAATTATGTGTAAATTTTGTGAAAGTTTTTGCTGCAAATTAAGATGGTCTCACAGTTCTATGTTATGTGCAAAATTTGGGTGTTTTCGAATTATGTCTTATCACATATTTTTGTTATGTGCAAAATTTGGGTGTTTCTGAATTAGGTTTTATCGCATATTTTTGTTCTGTGCAAATTTTGGGCGTTTGCGAATTAGGGGTTCTCGAATATTTTTGTTCTATGCAAATTTAAGGTGTTTATGAATTAGAGTTTTATATAATTTTCCATTCGGTAGTTTTGTGCAAACTCTGGGCATGTGTGAATTATAGTTTCTCGCATATAATTTTTGATGCATAATTTGTGCGAATAAAAAAGTGCATAATCTATGCATAATTTATTATGGATGTGTTTGGGCATGTAAAAGTGCAAAATTTGTACAGAAAACTTATGAAAAATGTAAAATTAGAGTACTGATATCACCACAGTGACTTTACTCTATACTGAATTGCATATTTGATCGATCTATGTAGTAATTAACTACCAACAAGTAGATTATAAACATCAGATATGATTAAAACTTAAAGAGTAGTTGTACATGTGTAAACTAAGGATATACACATATAACTTAGTCTGAGTAATTCATTACATTACTCGATAAAAAATTTCAAAACTATGATTTTCCACGTTATTATGGTGAATACCCACATGAACACTATAATTTCTTCTTATAGTTTGTTTTGATTATGATTAGAAGCCTAATTAATACTTGTCAGTTACATCCCTAAATTACAACATATTTTCTTGCAAATTTGTCATCAATGGTCTCTTCTGTTCTAATCCTTATTGGACCCAACTTCTGAGAATAAATAAAGAATATGTTGAGTTCACATTAGGAGTATTAGACTTAGACTTGACACTTCATCAAGAAGAGCCAAAGCCTCTACCAGTGGACAATAATGAGGAAGAAAATACTCTCCATAATGTGTGGGATGAAAATAGCTAGCAACATCAAATCTTCCCTTCTAGTTGCAGATAAAGCAATTGCTTATCTAACAGCTATAGAAGAACAATTTAAGACTACAAACAAATCCCTAGTAGGAAAACTTATGGCAGATCTTACAACCATGAAACATGACGACACAAGGTCTATGAATGAACATTGAAATGAAATGATCAACCTTGTAGCCAAGCTAAAAAATTTGGGAATGAATGTGGATAATTCTTTTCTTGTCCAATTTATCCTAAATTCTCTACCTCCTTAGTATGGACCATTCCAAATCAATTACAACGTAATTGCTGAAAAATGGACGTCAAATGAACTGGCTAATAGATTGGTATAAGAGAAATCTAGACTTTGTCACAATGGTATTAGAGTTTCTCATTATGTCTAAGGAGCTGGACCTAAAGTTGGGAAATGCATAAATTGAGCCATAAAAGAGCACATCCCGGAATGAATGATTTTAATCAAGGTAATGAGAAGTAAAATGCAAAGAAAGATGACAAATACAAATTTTGCAAAAAGTTTGAACACTTTCAGAAAGATAGCACTAAAATAAAAGAATGGTTCGAAACGAAAAGTAACCCTTTGGATTCTGTAAGCTTTTTTGAATCTAACTTTACTCATGTTTCTTCTAAAACTTGGTGGATAGACAATGGTGCTAATGTACATGTTACCAATTACATGCACGGATTCCTTACGACCCATACCATAAATCCGGGTGAAATTAAACTACATATATATGGGAAACATAGACAAAGCGCCAGTTGAAGCAATTGATACTTGCCATCTCATTTTAGATAGTGGATTTTGTTTGGATTTATTTCACTCTTTATGTTTCATCTATTTCCCGTAATTTAGTTTTATTAAGCAAACTTGATTTGACTGGTTTTAAATCGACTTAAGAAGATGGTTATTTTAATTTATTTCTGAACTCAAATCAAATTGGTTCAGGAAAATTAGTTGATGGTTTTTATATGTTAAAATTGACTGGTCGATTTGCTGAAGCACATCTCACCTTGCATATTAAATGTAGATTTAAGTCATGTACAAAAGACTCGTACTTAGTGTGGAAACACATTTCCAGCGAAAGAATTAAAAGGTTGATAAAAGATGGTATCATTTCCAATCTTGACTTCACCAATAATAAAGTGTGTATTGATTGCATTAAGGATAATCAAACTAAACACACAAAGAAAGGAGTTACAAGAAGTACACCACTTCTTGAAATCATACATACATATATCTGTTGACTTTTTGACGTTCCACCTTTTGGAGGTGAAAAATATTTTATTACCTTTATTGATGATTTTTCACGTTATTTTTACATCTATCTATTGTATGAAAAATCTCAATATGTGGATACTGTACAAGCATTCATTTCTGAGGTCGAGAGTCAATTGGATAGAAAAGTGAAAATCATTAGGTCTGAAAGAGGTGGTGAATTTTATGGAAAATATGATGAATCGGGACAACATCCTGGACCTTTTGCCAAACTTCTCCAAAAATTAGGGATTGTTTCCCAATACAAAACACTTGGTTCTCCATGGCAAAATGGTGTAGTTGAAAGGAAAAAACCGTTCTTATTTAGAAATGGTTAGATCCATGATGAGTCATTCTAACTTACCTATATCCTTGTGGATGGATGAATTACGTACCACAATCTATATATTAAGCAAATTTCCTAGAAAAGCAGTTCCAAAGACTCCTTTTGAACTGTGGAAAGGCTGGAAATCTATTCTGTGACACTTCCAAGTTTGGGGGTGTCTAGCTGAAGCAAGAATATACAATCCACATGAAAAGAAATTATATTTCAAAATAGTCAGTGGTTTCTTTATTGGTTACCTTGAGAAATAAAAAGGATATAGATTTTATTGTCCAACGCACAGTACGAGAATAGTAGAAACCGGAAATGCCATATTCTATGAGAATGGAAAAATTAGTGGGAGTGATAAAATTCAAGATGTGATCATTCAAGAAATTAGGGTTAATATACCTTTACCCCTAGTTCCTAATGATGGAACCAACTTGTTGTACCGTTGAACAATGAGGAAACCCCATTGAATGATCATACACCCCATGATGAAAATATCACCATTAGTGATCATGTTCTTGAAGCACAAGAGGAACCGAAATTAAGAAAGTCAACTCGTTTGAGGAGATCTTCCATTTGTGATGACTACATGCCTTATCAAGTAGAATATGGAGAAAGATATATTAAAAATCTGACTTCTTATGCACAAGCCATGAAAGATATAAATTCTGATAAATGGATTAATGCAATTAAAGATGAGGTAGATCCAATGGTTAAAAATGAAGTCTGAGATGTTGTTAAATTGCATAAAGGACACAAAGCCGTTAGTTGTAAGGGGATCTTCAAGATAAAACTTGGCTATAATGGTAATATTGAATGACATAAAGCTAGACTTGTAGTCAAATGTTTTAATTAGAAAGAAGACATTGATTATAATGAGACATTTTCCCCCGTGTCAAAGAATGACTCTCTCAGAATTATCATGGCACTAGTAGCTCAATATGATCTTGAGTGACATCAAATGGATGTAAAAAAATGCATTTTTCAATGTAGACTTACAAAAAAATCTATATGCGTCAACCTGAAGGCTTCATAATTGAAGGACAGGAAGACATGGTTTGCAAACTAAAGAAATCAATATATGGATTAAACAAGCTTCGAGGCAATGATATCTAAAGTTTGATGAAATCATAACAAAATTCGGTTTAAAGGAAAACATTGTAGATCAATGTATATACCTCAAGATTAGTGGGAGCAAATTCATATTTTTGATATTGTATGTTGATGACATATTATTGGCTAGTAGTGATCTTGATCTATTACATGAGACTAAGAGTTATCTCTCTAAGCATTTTGAAATGAAAGATATGGGTGAGGTAACCTATGTGATAGGAATTGAAATTTTCCTTGATACATCACTTGGAATATTAGGATTGTCTGAAAAAGAATATATTGATAAAGTTCTTGAGAGATTCGGCATGATAACATATTCTTCTATCATTGTTCCTATGTAGAAAGGTGACAAGCTTGACCTTAAGAAACGTCCGCAAAATGAAATAGAACGTAATGAAATGCAAAAATATCCTTATGCATCATTAGTGGGAAGTTTGATGTATGCACAGGTCTGTACAATACCTGATATCAACCACGCAGTTGGTATGTTGGGTAGATTTCAAAGTAACCCATGACTAGCGCATTAGTCAGTTGCAACGAAAGTTTTAAGATACCTCAAGGGAACAAGAAACTACATGCTTACATATAGAAAATCAACACATCCACAGATGGTTAGTTTTTCTGACACAGACTTTGGTGGATGCCATGACACTAGGCACTGCACTCTTGGCTATACTTATATCCTTTGTGGAGGTGCTATCTCATGGAAAAGCCAAATTTTGTAGTTAATTTACACGTCTACGATGGAGGCTGAGTATGTAGCATGTTATGAGGCTTCTATTCAGAAAACATGGTTGAGGAACTTCATAACTAAGTTTGGGGCATTGAATTTTGTTGATAAGCCTCTAACTCTTCAACGTGATAATCAAGCTGCAATCTTCTTCTCTAAGCATGATAGGATATCTAAAGGAGCCAAGTATTTGGACCTTAAATATCATCACTAAAGAAAAATGTTAAAAGAGAAAAGTTCGTCATTGAACATATTTTCACTGAACTTATGGTAGCAGACATATTTACAAAAGCTTTACCTCTTAAGATTTTTAAGAAGCATGCTACAAATATGGGTCCTGAGGATAGTTTTTGATTACGTTGTTTGATTATTTTAGCTTTTATATGACATTTATTTGAACTTTTTATGGCTTTTAATTATTTTATTTATTATGTTTCCAATGTGTACACACATTATTGGTTGTTGGATTTATAATAACATAATTACGTCTTTATTTAAAGACATAAAGATATCATTATGATAACTCCTACTTATCTTTACAGTTTTGCTATGAAGGTAATCAATATAGTAGTACATGGAAGAGAACATGTTATGAAATGATTTGCAACTGCCATGGCTCTCATTGTTTGCTAGATTAGTCAAGACACTTATGATAACCAAATGAAGAAAATAAAAATATAACATGTAATGTCAGCCTTATGATTCCATAAAGAAAATGTTATACTAATGACCAAGTGGGAGACTGTAAAGAATATTTCCTCTCCCATTTATGTGGTGTTATAATTAATTATTTTATATAGGATATTGTTATTCTTAAATATACTGGTGGCCAATGAAATTGGATATAAAAGAGATAATTCCTAAATAATATCTACTTTGATGGACGGTTGAGATTAATTCTAGAGAAACCCTAATGAGGAATTAGGTCCTCTCTCTGCCTATAAATATATACCTCTATTTCATCATAGACATATCTAACTTTAAACAATACAACACCTAAAGAAACGTTTATAGGAAGGAGAGAGAAACCTAAACTCCATTCAGGAAACCGTTCAGGAAGATCTCTCTGCTACAATGAACGGGGGTAATCCGCTAATATTATTAATGATTCTATTATGTGATTATTTAGATGTTTAAAGATCTTAGGTTTCGTGTAAAATTACGCTTACATTGAGGTCATCAAGTCCTTATAACTCGAATAAAGTTCCCCAAACTTACTTTGTTTAGTATACATATTCGCTTTTATAAGACATAAACATAACAAGTCTTTGCTCAATATATTATTTTACCCAGTGTCGTGCCAAGGGTAATAGAGACTTAAAGTGCGTGTAGGGGCCTATATGTGTAAAAAAAATTGGGGATCTTTAAAATTAATTGAAAATAGTTAAATAATAATTTTATATAACATAAAGTATTTTAAAAATATGATAAAAAATTATTCTAAAAGATGATGATACAATTTCTTTTACCAAAATTTCGTAGTTTATAATTCGTACAAGTTCTCTTTCTATAGATATGATGGATAAGTCATTCAGTCTTTTTTGTTACACTTCTGATAGCAGATAAGATTTTATTAGCTTTAGTTATGAAAAACTTATTTTAGCAGAGGGAATTGAAAATGAAATTGTCAAAAATATTCGATAAACAACCCAAGAGTTTGGATAACAACTTTCCAGGATCATAGATATCTAAAAGTCTACGGAATTGAAATTGGAATTGTCAACATCATCTATGTTCACAAAATCCTCCTCATTCACGTTCTCATCATCTCCTTCATTTATATTCTTATTCTCCTCTCTATTATTATTTTCATCCTCTTTTTCTTTAATATTCTCGTCATCTCGTCTATTCTGATTCTCTTGTCCATCACTAGGTTCGTCATTAACATTCACAAATTCATTAAAAACTTCATGTTTCTAAGAAATTTATTCATAGAACCAGCTTGTGAACATATAAATGTCGCATCTTTTTCTTTCTTTTTTTTCTTTTTTTTTCTGCTATATATGGATATGATCTTGGAGACATATTTCTAATGACATGACTCAAAAAGATATATCAAATTAGCAAAAAAATCTAAACCACCAAACAAAAATAAAACTAAAAACATTAAAATCCCAATGAACAAAGTTTTATGTAAAATGTTCATTATTAAATTTTTACTAAAAGTTCAGATCTCTTACTTGCTTTCAAATCTTAGTAAAACGTTTAACTAAAAGTTCAGCTCTCTGACTTGCTTTCAAATCTTAGTAAAACGTTTTACTAAGCATTTTAATATAATTATTATTAGATTCATCAAAAAAATAATAAAAATAAAAGTGAAAAGAGGACAAACCTAAAGAGAGGAAAAAGTTAAGAGCAATTGATTTAATGTTTTTTTTTGTTGTTGTTGTAAACTCTAGATCTAAATTCTGTTTATTTATAAGTTTTAGAATTTTATATATTCTTTTTTTGTTTTGTAAATTTTGAGTTCTTCTTTTTCTATTTGGTTTACAATTTTTTTTTTTGTAAATTAACTTTTCTACTTTTTTTTTTATATTTTCTATTTTCTTGTTGTAAATTGTTTTTTCTTAAATACATTTAGATTTTAGGGGCCTAAAATCTAAATCAATTTAGATTTTGGGGCCAAATATTAAAAATTTCATATATTATAATAGTAAAAATATGATTATACTATATAAAACTATTAGTATCGGGCCCTGAAAAAATTATATATTAGGAGCATGAGGCGAATGCTTTCTCTTGTACATTATGTATGCCTCTGATTTTATCTCAATAATAGAATGATTGTATATGGGACGGAGAATTTACAGTGCTATGATAGGAAAAACTAGGAAATTTTCGTCTGCTTAATAATATTAAGAAAATATAATTATAACGATGCTAATAATTGAGTTTGGCGATGGATAAGCTATGCCCAAGGAGAAGCACATGGAGTTAAAATATGATATCTAGAAGATGATAAAATGGTTCCTTACAGAATCCTGTGATTGGTATACTTTACACATAGCTAAAACCAAAAAGGCACAGTTCACTTTAATTAATAAGAAAAACTTGGAAATGTAGAATACACACTCAACCATAAGTTCTATAAATGGTTGAATAATTACTTTTGGAATTATAATCATTCTAATTTTTTTTTTTTTTCACAGAAGACGATGATCATAGATAAGGGGAACACATACAACATACAGCCCGACATACCGAGGAAGCGGAAAACAGAAAGCCACAAAAACAAAATAAAACAGGGAAAACGCAGGAGAAAGCAACAAAAAACACAAACATGAGAGGCTCCGACCATAATTTTTATTGTGATCATCCTAATAAATATTGTGATTCTTAAGATCATATCTTTTATAATAATAATTAGGTGGTTGATCTGCACGACCATAATTTTTTTTTTATAAAAGTAGGTTTATATATATATATATATTTTTTTTTTTAAGTAGCATAACTTTATAAATACCAAATTATAAATTCATGACTGACATGAATTTTAAGAAAGTTATAAGTTTATATAAATTAGTATGTGTAGGCAAATATCTTGAATATTACATTAGATTATTATTTTTTATTTATAGCTTTGATATGTGTTGAGTTGAAATGCAAACAATAAAATAATGTATGCTTTCAATTTTATAGTTTTGTTCAAAAGTTGTCCTCAGTTCTTTTTGGTATAATATATATAGTATTTTATTAATATTTATACAGCATAGCTGCCATTAGATTCAATTTATAGCATAAATCATAAAAAATAAATTTAGTTAATTTAAATTGAAGTTTCCCATATCATATTACTTTAATCTAGGGATATTTTTTGAAAATATATTATATAATTAGGGAGTTTATGTTCTTCTCTCATGCTGACACGTCATCTTTCTAAACCATCTTTTCACGTTTCAACGCTAGTTTTAAGTGTGACAACATAAAAAAATAAATTAATTAAAAAAATAGGCTCCTCATCTCCCATCCAAAAGAGATAAAAAAAGCGACAAACCCTGATTTCTCTTTCTCAGCGAATCAGAACCGACACGTCACTTCTTCTTATCCTCGATCAGATGCTCAGAACGAGCTGCCATTAAATTCGAAGTAAGTCATTGAAGGTGATTGAGAATTTGGAGGTATTTTTTTACTAACCCGAATCCGTGGAATTTCAAAGATTGAAAGTTGATATGATCATCACCGATTACAGCATCTCTGAAATGACCGATTATAAGCTTTTAAAGAAGATAAAGGTCTCGACTTTGTTGGAACAAAAGTGGATTTTGCAGTTTGTTCTAAATCTTATGCTTTGTGTAAGGTCATATATAAATATTTTTATTGCCATGTCACATATCTCGTAGCCACAATTAAAATTGTGTCTTAATCTCTCTGTGTCACTACAAATGTTACGGTGAGCGTAGAACCTCTTTCTGTTGTTCTCGGTTTGCTCATTGATTAGTGAGTATTAAGGCACTGATTCGATCAATCTTCTGATTGGTGAGTTCTTCAGTAACCATTGATTTGGTCTTATTCATATATATATTGTTATGTTAGGGTTTGGAAAGGACAACATTACCAGGATAATTGATCAGGGAAAACGTGAAGACGAGCAAATGTCTCTTGGTGAAACAGTTCGGAAGAGTAAACTCTAAAGCACAATTCAGCGAAGAGAGCAACAATCTCTATAACATTAAATCCTACAAGCACTCGAGTAAATTTACAACTTTTTTTGCTTCTGTATGAACAAAATGATCATTGATCGAGAGTTCTAAGTGGGAAATATGACTACTTCATGTCTCCATTGATTGACC
>OVBE01010980.1:0-14528 GCA_900406425.1 Iberis pinnata
TGCAAGCTTAAAACCCTAATTGCATGGATTTAACCTAATGGGCCACGAGCTGGACGGTCTAGCTCATCAGGTTGTCCCATATAGCTTTCATCTTCTTGGGCCCTTTCTCTTCGTCACGTCGGCGTCCAGTTGGGCCTTGAGTCGAAATGGGCTTTCAGGNCTTTCAGGGCAGATGCTAAACCTGGTATCAACATTGTACATAGTAAAATTTCTTACTACCTTTTATTTTATAGGAATTTGGAAAAAATGGAAAATTTGTACGAGTGTTACAAAACAAACCTCTTCCATTCAAAGATCTACTCGACCAAATTTTTGGTGAACATGATCTGGAGCAAGATGACTATTTTCACCACACACACTACGCACACATATGTCACAAACACCTGACGAAGAATTAAGTGATGAATGATGACCCATAAGATAATGAGTCCCAGTTTTCCATAGAGCTAACATCTGATGACGATGGATTTCCACGTGCTAGTCAAGCATCTCTTACTGCTACTAGAGAACATGCACGAAGTCCTCCTTCTCGTCAAAATAAATCAAGCTTGCGTGTTTGTAAATCTACTTCTAAGAGGCCAAATAAAAAAGAATCAACTTTGAGAGCCAAGTTCAAAATAGATTTGAACGTCTTGATGAGTTTCAAAAAAGCTTATTGGACGTTTTACGGTCACAATATAGCTCGAAAGCAACTTTTTGTGATGCTTTAGCTGTCTTAGAGACATTGAATGTTGAATCAATGGGAAAATTCTGGTGGACGGCAATGGGTTGTTGATGAATGACGAAGATGTGCGTGATGGATTTATGAAGTTACGGAGTGAAGATAATAAAATTCAGTTTTTGGAGAGGTTAACTAGAGTTGATAGATATGGTTACCCATGTGATGTTATTAATTTGAGGAGTGCTAGCTCTGCAACTCTTTCCCTTCCATCTACACATTCAAAAATGGCATGAATAAACACTAATGCTTCCTCAAGTTACTACCCTGGATATGGCATGTTTGATGCGGGTTCTTCATGGACTACTTTCTCATCTTTGCTTGGAATTGTGTCATCTAACACAACATGCATAGCTAGAAGTGACTCACATCATTTATTTATTATTAATTTTTTGTTAAGGAACATTAGTTATTTATTATTGTTTTTTTCTAATAATGTTTATATCCCATAAACTATATTTTCAAAAAATAAAATAATCACTTATTATTGTTATGTTTTTGATTCAATAAAATTATAATTTCTTATATTGAATTGTTTTAATATTTTCTCTAATATTTTTAAATTTTATGTTTATTCTTCTATAAATTGTGTATTGCATAACTACATTTATGTGGAATTAAAAATTTATCGGATAAAAAAATTATGGAGTTGTTATTGATGGAAAAAGAGGAAATTATACACACCCACATCTATCCTGTGTTGGAATATTACGGGAAATTTTTTGTAAAGAGCCAATGAATCAAGACAAAGGTAAGGGATGGCACATAATTCGAGAACAAATCTACGAACATGAGAGCTCATGTCAAATGCTTGTGCAAATGAGTTTAATTGTGTTTACACATGTGACATATATTAAAAGAAAGATATAGCTTACAAGACACAAAAATATGTATGTTGACGAGAGTGTCGCAATCTTTCTCATTCTTTGTGGACAAAATGACACTTAATGTGATCTCGGTTTAAGATTTCGACATGCACAAGAGACAATATGTCGAAAGTTTCATGAAGTTCTTGGAGCAATGGAATGAATGACTGTAGATTACATACGACCCAGAACAACCTAAAAACTTGAGGCTATATCAAACCGTCTTGAAGGAGATAAACAATATTGGCCTTATTTTGTGGAGTTATTGGGGCGTTAGATGGAACTCATACGCCTGTTATAGTGACTCCAGGATGAGAATCTATTCGATTGATTAATCGAAAAGGAACTGCAAGCCTCAATGTCTTAGCAATGAGCGACCTAAACATGCTTTTCACTTATTGTTTTGTTGGTATGGCAGGATCAACTCATGATGCACGGGTATTATCAACAGCTATTCGAGATGATCCTATGAATTCTAGTCTTTCAGAAAATAAATATTATCTTGTAAGTTATGGATATGCCAACAGGCACGAATATTTAGCTCCATACAAAAACAAAGTAATAATGGCACACAATATCATCTACAAGAGTTTTTTGAACGGTGAACTTCCCAAGAATAGCAAGGAAATGTTTAACAGATGGCATGCATCCCTTTGTTCACTATTGAGCAAACCTTCTTGGAAGAAAAAATGGAGAGTCTTAAATGAATTTCCAAGGTAAAACATTGCAGTACATGCAATACAAAGACATGTCATATTTGCTACAACAGGGCTTCATAATTTCACTCGAGTGAACAATTTAGAAGACATTGAATTTGAAGAAGTTGAGGTAGCACATTCAGATGAGAACCATAATGTCAATCAAGATGAAACTAATGATTAAAGTGTTGGTGTATAAGAAAAAACGGAAGCAGGCTAATATATGAAAATTATTCGTGATCAAATTGCTGAGCAAATGTGGCTTGCAAAATGACATGAAATTCATAATCAACGTTAATTTTTTGATTTTCTGTTTTTTGTAGTTTGAAATAAATAATTTTATTCTAAAATATTTTTTATGTTAAAAATAAAATTTTACATTCAAAAATAATTTTTGTGGTAGTAGTTTAAAATAATTGAAATAAAATTAATTGTAATATATATATATATATATATATATATATATTCTATATTACATTCATGTGTATTCCTGTAAAAAGATACCATCTACCTCCACAATTTATTCCTATGCAATTATTCATCTCGCTCCTCTAATTCCTCTCGTTCCACTAAAATTTTTCCACCACTACCATTTGGACCCTTAGATTTTCTAAATCAACCAATAAAAAAATATTACAATTATTTTATTGACCAAAAAATTAAACTCATTTAATTTATGCACTGGCAATCTAAAACAACATTTTTATGAAACAAAAAATTAACTCTAAAACAACAATTATTATCAAACATAAGTATTTGAAACTTATGTGGCAGCAACATATTTTTAAAAAATTAATTTATTTTAGAATCCTACGTGACATCTCGATAATACTTTTAATGTTTAATTTATTGTTAAGTTTTAAATTTTGAAGCAGCTATTGTAATTTTTTGTTTTTTTTTTTAACAGATGACTTTAATGAAAATTCGAATAAAGTATATTAAATCTCTAATTATATTAGATTTACTTTTATATTATTTTCTACTTTTATTATTATTTTTTTAGTTTTGGTAAAAAAAAACATAAAAAACTATATAATATAAAACTAACAATAATTACTTTTTTTAATCTAAATTATTATCTAAAATTTTAGAAGTATACATATATATTGCTCCATTTTGTTAAGAAAATCTCACACCATACACAAAATTTAGTGATAAACTAAAATTGTAATATAAATAATTGAATACATTGGAATAATGATAGATTATAGTAGTCAAAATTCTAATTTATAAACATCTTTGCTTTAAATTGAATAACTAAAAACATATGAAACAACTTAATTTTTAAGGTTAAATTTAAATGTAGTAAATACTTCACAAAAATTGAAAAATATTGTAATGTTATAATTTGATTTTCCAAATATGTTAAACTCATTAAATACTTAAAATAATTTATTAGCAGAATTGATGAATTAAACTTGAAAATTTTAAACATGATAAAAAATAATATAATTTAAAATGTTAATATTTAAAAGTTTAGTTAGTTTATTATATTATTATAATTAAATTTAAATTATATCATTGGTCAAAATTTCAATTATAAAAATATTCTTAAAATTATACAAGAATATTTTTATAAATATTTTTTATTAAATTGATCTCATGTATAACATGAGGCATCATCTAGTATGACTAGTATGCTATTAAACCATATACTTCCAAAACTAAATTTTATCCGCTCTAAACTCTTAAAATTTAATTTTTTATTTTTGTGATTCTCTAAGAAGAAAAATATTTGAATGATATTTTTGGAATTGTGTGATATATTTGGAACATAATCTTATTTTATGGTGTTTCATGATATTAATCTTTTGTTTATTATCTATCTACAAACTTCAATGGTCTAAATTGTAAATTACATCATTTTAAAGGTTAATTAGCTTAATATACATAATAAATTGGGAATTAGGTGAATGTACATTAGTATATATAATTATATTTATAGTTTTATTATGCAAGAGATATATCTTTCTTACTCTTGTCTCCAAGTGAGTTAATCTCTCTTTTTTTTCTTAATTCCACTCTTTTATTTTTTTTAATGATTAAACATCTTAATTCAAATAATCAAATCATAAAAATTAACTTAAAAAACATAATTTTTTATGAATGTAACATGACTAAAATTATTTAAAACGGATTTATATTTTTTAGAGAGTGAATAGTGAATTTTTTACTACAATATAAAACCAAGAATAGTCGGACTACTGAACATAATAGTCGGACTACTGAAAATAATAGAAACTCAAAACCCCTAAATAGAAAGCCAAAATCCAAAAATATAAACCTAAAACCCTAAATATAAACCCAAAACCCAAAATATAAACCCAAAACCGAAAATATAAACTTAAAACGGAAAATATAAACCCAAAACCCCAATACATAAACCCTAAACCTAAAATATAAACCCCAAATCTATAATATAAATCCTAAATTCAAAATATAAACCTCAAATCCAAAATACAAACTCAAAACCGAAAATATAAACCCAAAACACAAAATATAAACTATAAATCCAAAATATAAACTCAAACCCCAAAATATAAACCCTAAACCGAATAAGGAGGTTTAAATCTTCCTATAGATTTCATCAATGATTAGAGTGAAGTACTTAAAACCCTAAATTATTTATACTACATTAAATTTAATTAATGCTTGTTACTTTTTTGCATGTTAGTTTATAATGCTTGTTAGTTTGTGGATATGTAATATAATTAAATGTTTATAGCTTTGATCAGTATCTTTGTAGCGAAAATGTTCAACGTTTACACTCAGGCCGGTCCTAGAGAGAAGCAAAGGAAGCAACTGTTTGCGGCTTCAAAGTATTATTAAATATATCAGTCACAATTTATAGTGATGTTCCATTAGTTTTATTGGTAGTGTGTCTTTCTTAGTCCTGAGAGGTCTTGAGTTCAACAAACCTATCTATCACCATTTTCTTATAACATTAATCAGCCCAAAAATATTATTTTGCTTCTAGCCCATTAGATTAGGACCTGTCTTGTTTACACTTGTAACTATTATCAATTAAAATAAAACGAAAAATAAATGTTACACTCAGGTTTTGTATACTACTTTTATTTACTATAATTTTTATCTCTTGTTCTAACTACTAAATTATTTATCGATTTATGTTATCAACCGGATTCTATACCTATTCGACCATTTTTATTCTCTTAACTCTTTAGTTACTAATTATTAGAAACTAGATGATGAGCCGCACAAAAACACGTGTAATTTGTTTATATATAAATTTTATGAAGCTGCCGAGCATCTACTCCGACCACCTAATCAATTTGCTTCTGATTAGTCGGATAACCAGAGAAAAACATGTTCTTGAGTTGTCCCTTGATAAAAACCTGAAACAACAATACTCCACCAGATATCACGAATTGACAAATGAGTCTAGAATAAAAAACGTCTCAAATATATCTTTAATTTTCTTTTCAGTTAAGTCGTTCATTCAATGAATATGGTGGGTCAAAAAAGAATAAAAACTCTTACTATAGAAGCTTAGAGTGTGTGTGGAAAATTGGGATTCATGTGGAAGTTGAGGTAAACAAAGGAGAAGTTCGAGAGAGCTATGAAGAGGTTAAAATCTCCTCTTCTAACAGAGGCACCAAGTTTCTCCTTCAAACTGATGGCTCAAATCCGGAGTTTTGGCTTACAATTGGAAGAATATGTGAACTGTATCTTTTGAAAAATGAAAGACGCTTAGAGTGTGTGTGGAAAATTGGGATTCATGTGGAAGTTGAGCTAAACAAAGGAGAAGCCGAGAGAGCTATGAAGAGGTTCAAAACTCCTCTTCTAACAGAGGCACCAAGTTTCTCCTTCAAACTGATGGCTCAAATCCGGAGTTTTGGCTTACAATTGGAAAAATATGTGAACTGTATCTTTTGAAAAATGAAAGACGCTTAGAGTGTGTGTGGAAAATTGGGATTCATGTGGAAGTTGAGCTAAACAAAGGAGAAGCCGAGAGAGCTATGAAGAGGTTCAAAACTCCTCTTCTAACAGAGGCACCAAGTTTCTCCTTCAAACTGATGGCTCAAATCCGGAGTTTTGGCTTACAATTGGAAAAATATGTGAATTGTATCTTTTGAAAAATGAAAGTAAGTGTTAGTGTTTGACAATCGGTTCAGAGGAGAAGTAGAGAATACAACAGTACAAGAAGAGAAAAAAAATTTCTTCCAAAACTTGATAGCACAAAGAGAAACCGACACATGAAAAAATATTATACTACACAGTCCAGTATTAACTCAAGACTATATAGCCAACAATTCTGCAGCTAAAAGTGATGTTTAGTGGGGAATATGGCGTCGCTAGTTGTCTCTGAAGTCCTTTTTCATTGCAGAAGAATTGGAATTCAAGAGACATAATCTCACCTCCTCTATAAGTACGGAAGCTCTTAACTCTTTTACCCGTCTCTTGTTCGATTTTAGTTTTGAATCTTTTGAAACTTTCAAAAGCTTCACTCTTGTCTTTTAAGAGAATCGTCCACATATACCTTGAATGATCATCGATTAATACGAATATGTACCTGTTTTGAGCCGGAGTTGGAGGCGTAATTGGCCCACATAAATCACCGTGAACCAACTCTAATATCTCTTTGGCACGATATTGACTCTTTTGAGGAAATCTTTGTCTTGTTTGTTTCTCGAGAAGACATAAGGAACATAGCTTGTTCTCAATTGTCATGTCTTTTAGACCGTCAACAAGCTTCTTTTGTATCATCATCTTCATGTTATTAGGACTAGTATGGCCGAGCCATGCATGTCATATTGTTGATTCGCTTATCTTCATAAGTTGTAAACACTTAGTATTATTCATCTCTATCGAAATTTTATATAGCTGATTTTTAGATCTTCTTGCCTTTACTAGGAATTTGTTATCACGGTCATATAGTAGTAGATTATCCTCTTTCATAGTATCTCACAACCTGACTCGGTAGCTTGTCTGAGACTTATGATATTACTTTTCAAATTCGGAATAAAGTATACATCAGCTAGTATCTTTGTTTCTCCATATTTGGTCAAGAGAAGTACTGACCTTATCCTTTGAAATCAATCATTGAGTCGTCTCCGAATCTTACCTTTCCAGTGATTCTTCTATCGAGAGTATTAAAGTAGATAAGATTACATGTTATATGATTACTTGCCCCATTGTTGAGATACCATGTGTTCTCCTTATTTATATGAGTTTCGAATTTAGCTGGAGATACATTATTTTCATTCAAGAAGACAACTTCATGCATCATGAGTGTATCGGCTTCGTGTGTATCATCATCATCATTATTTGCATGTGCTTCTTGCAGTTTGAGTAGTCTATCAGGACATGTTGAGTCATAGTGACCAGGTTTATTACATCTATAACAAATAATTTTAGATTTATCTCTTTCTCCTTGTTGATACCCTATACGTCCTCGTCCTCTTTCTCTATAGACACGACCTCCTCGTCATCTTCCTCTTCCTTGTCAATAGTCGTTTGTTTCTTGAGGTGCATTTGAATCTGAATTAGCGAACATCAGCTTTGCTTGGTCTTCCATGTTTGTATCATCTAGGGTGAACATCACTACACCCCCAAAACTTTACACACTCAAATTATTCCCCCCTCCCTCCAACTTGTTAGCTCTTGAATATGCCACCCAAACTTCCACTTTTTTTTTTACCATATCCCATGAACTTTTCAATCTCATCAATTTTTCACCTATGCAACTAATAAGACTAATTTGCGATTAGAGAACTTAAAATCGCGATTTAAAATTTTTGTCTAATTAAACTAAAAACAAAACCAAAAAATTAAAAAACCGATTTTATTTCATTTACACTTAACCGACCGTGAAAAAAGGAATTTTTGGAGATTAGCTCAAGCCTCGTGATTTCTGAGAAAAATTTAGGGTTCTTGGCTAAAGTCGATTTCTAGAGAAATAGAGATTTTAAATTGATTAGATGATGAGAGAAGATGGTGAAGAGAGATCGATGTTGTTACTTGGAGTGGGATGATTTGCGGTTATACTCAAATTGGTGAAAATGAAGAAGCTTTGGTATTGTTTAAAGAAGCATTGTTCGAGAATCTTGTTGTTAACGATTTCTCGTTTTCAAGTGTAATCATTGTCTTTGCTAATTCAACTATCCTTAAACTAGGGAAGCAGATTCAGGGATTATGCATTAAGTCAAGCTTTGACTCGTCTAGCGTCGTAGGTAGTTCGTTAGTCTCATTGTATTAAAATTGTGGAATTCTTGAAGGAACTTATCAAGCTTTCGATGAGAAACCTACGAAGAATTTGGAGAATGTGGTAGATTAATTGGATTTCGGTTTGGGCAATAAGTCGGTTTAATTAAATGCAAAGTTTAAATCACGATTTTAAGTTCTCTAATCGCGAATTTGTCTAATTAATCACATAGGTGGAAAATTGATGAGATCGAAAAGTTCAGAGGATCTGGTAAAGAGAAGTGGAAGTTTAGGTGGCATATTCAAGAGCTAACAAGTTTGGGAGAAAATAATTTGGGTGTGTAAAGTTTGTGGGGGTGAAATGGTGTTCACCCTATCATCTATGTTGATTCTTTCTTCGTAGGCTTTGAGTCTTCCTACAACGTCTTCGAAACTTGTTTTCTTGAGATCCAGCACTTGTTCAAGTGCAGTAACTATGGTTATGAATTGCTTTTTAGGTAGGCTATTCAAAAATTTCTTTACTACCTTTGCTTTATCGAGACTCTCTCCTAGAGCTGATGATTTAGAAACTATCTCGAAAAGCTTTCCTGAAAAGAGATCAATACTTTATGTCTCTTTCATCTGAAGCTTATCGAACTCAGATGTCAATGTTTGAAGTCGAGCTTCCTTGACTCTATCTGCGCCAACGTGCCTTGCTTGGATTGATTCCCAAATATCTTTTGATGTCTTGTGTTTACCAACTTATATCACAAGATTTTCAGGTATAGATTGATAGACTAGGGCCCTTGGTAGGTCATATTTCTCTCCTTCTTCTAATCCATGTTCTATTGCTTTCCAAACTTTGTTCACCTTAAAAGCAGCTTTCATACACATTGCCCAATATGTATAGTTTGTGTCATTAAACATAGCATATTATAGGCCACTACTCTTTACTTCATAAGATGGAACGCTTTCTCCTATGTTTGTCGTGTGGATTATTGATTCATTTCGCTCTAATACCAATTATTGGATCAAAATAATCGAATTATGCACTTTAGATTTAAGAAAATAATAACAATTTTTATTAGATTAAAAAAATAACTCAAAATTTAATATATATCTCTCTTAAATCTCTAATCTCACAAAATTCTCCCTTGTTTCTATTTCCTATTAATCGATGGTATTTTATAAGATCAAACAACTTTCTAAACTTATTAAAAAACACTTTTTAATTATATTTTAAATAACTCTTAAAAAGATAGGACCATATTTCATTCATATTTTAGAATAGTACACAACTTTACCTCTCAAGTTTCTTCATCTTTCTTTCAAATTTATTTCAAAAGAATGAACCTTAAATTTGAGGATCTTTTGTAAAAGTGAGTGCTTCAACAAACGACCCAAATCAGGATCATCACCCATCATTACAAAAGTCAGAACCTTTACATACTTTTGATTCCAATTATCGATCTTTTGATACCTCGTGGTTGCTTTGAACTGCGGAATAATGGAGAAGAGAGATACGAACTCCGAAAGTGGAACAAGTCTTGGGTTGTAACTAAGAGAACTTTTGCTTCCAGTAAATCGCCGACTCTGGCCGCTAATACTAAGCATTCACCGGAAGCAGAGCGACCGAATGAGTTGCCGATGAGACTCAAAAATCTCATCGTTTTACCAGCAAAAAAAAAACTGAAATTTTGATGGGAATATCAAGATATATCCTAACCGATCATCATGGCACAAAACAAGGAAGAAGAATCTATGAGAAACCTAATTCGAAGATCTCTTCGAATAGACGTATTGAATTTTAATCAAGATCGCATAATGTTAGGACTTATTCAATGGAAAATATTAGATGCTGGAGAGTTCTTTCGTGATTAACAAAAACATGTGTCTAGTGAAAATATATTAAATTCTTATTTCTATGTGGACACTCACAAGCACAGCGTAAATAGATCTACACTTGAAAATATATAAGTTAATAAAATACCAGGCACCCCCACAAGGCATAAACGCAAGACTCAAGTTGATTGTGACCAAAAGACTACCATACAAAACCTGTCTTCGATTCACTGGTTTATCTGTATGGTTAAATCATCACCATATCCTCTGATACCTTTTTTTGGGTTCCTCCGTCCTAGTTTTGGCGATTTTGCTCGAGTTGGAGGAGGCTGCATGCATAATTATAATTTAAAGTTAACTACTCCAAGCCGGTCTAAAATTTTATGGCTACTTTCTCGTATAGTAAATGTTGTAGTGTAGACAACCTTGTGTGTTACCTTCTTAAGTTCAACCTTTGGAGGAGGCCCTTCTTGATAAAAGTTTGGCATTGGGTTTGCTTTGAACATCAAACTTTTTCTTAACTGCCTTAATGCTGCATCACTTTCTTCCTTCGGATTTTAAGTATCCGCACAAACAAACAAGAGGAGGAGATAAGAGATACGTTTTTTCTTTTTCTTTTTCATATTAATTTTTTTGGACCCCAGTAATCCAAATTCCATAAGTAGAAGAAATTACACTTGTACTGCGAGTGGCATTATGCCACTCGATCCATGTTACATATGTGATATGATAATGGGCAGTTTTTGTAACACTAGAGCATAAACAGAAAAGAGATATATACCTTGTTCCTTGCTTCGGTCTGTGCTTTCTCGGCCTCGATGGCTTGGTGTTTCTCTTCTAGTTTTGTATAGAACTGAAGAACGTCAATCAAATCAATTAAAACCAAACCAAAGCACAAAGTATCAATAAAAGCTTCTAAGAATGGAAATGAAAGTGACCTCCTTTCGCTTCTCTGCACGCTCACTGGATTGAAGCGAAGGAGCAGAGGTGACAACATTTGTTAATTTAGTAGACTTTGCAGCTGACCTGGTGCTGTAAACTTGATATTATTACAAGCCGAAAAGAAATTAGTTTTAATGAGAAGTAAACATACTAAGAAGCAACAGAGCATGAATCTTCTTCATCGGAAAGCTTTTTGTTTTTGGGCTGCAATGGTTTCCTAGGTTCCTGCGCGTTATGATTAATAATGAAACTTCGAGTCAAGACGGTATATTAACATAAATTCTGACCTTTGTAGCCAGAGCACGACTGTGCCCATCCGGATCTGGTTCAATAGAATCACTCGCAAGTGAACGAGCTGCAGATGATGCACGCTTCTCGGTTGCTAAAGAAAACGGTTGTGGGACGGTGTTCCTTGTTTTGCTATTCCCACGAGCTGCAGGTTGCGTTGACTTAGTGACATTCTTGGACTCAGAATCATCATCTCCTTTAAGCTTACCAACCGGGGTTTCACTTGTACATTCCTTAACATCATATTCTTTCACTTCGGTGTTCTTCTCTTCTGTCTCATCTTGCGATACTGAATCTACGAGAGTTTCAGAAACATTCGGATTACACGAAACACCATTACCATAGACCACCACACCATCTGGTTCTTTGTCCATACAAATATCTGTCACAATACCAATCTCAGTTTCCTTATTAATATAATAACAAAAAGTATGTCTCCTATACAAATGATGAGATGATGACTAATTGTTCAACTAACCATCTGAATTATTCCTGGAAAAGCTATGCTACCCAAATGTGGGACCTAATTAAATAAAAGACAACTACAGCTTGTTTAAAGGAATTTAAAATAGTATTTTAAGTAGGGGTGTCAAAATGGGTAACCCAACCCAAACCAACCCATAACTCATATGACTTGTGTATGAAATAGGTAATGGGTTAACTCAACTCATTTAACAAATGGGTTTGGTCAACCTATTACCCATTTAATTCAGTGGGTTAATGAGTCCTAATGGATTAACCATTATAATTTGATTATTATTTTAATTGATAATTATAACATCATAATTACATCATTAACTCTAGATTACCAATTTCATTATAAACATCACATTAAAACTATTTAAGAGAAATTTTCAATGGAAATTTTTGATAGAAAATCTTTTGCAGAAAAATTATGACGGAAAAATTTAATGAGAAAATTTTGACGGGAATATTTTGGCGGGAAAATTTTAGCGGGAAAATTTTGGCGGGAAAACTTCGTCGGGAAAACTTTTGTCGGAAAAATGTTGGCGGGAAAATTTGACGGGAAAACTTTTTTTTGGGAAATTTTTTGACGGAAAATTTCGGCGGGAAAATTTTTGGCAGGAAAATTTTTGGCGGGAAAATTTTGCTGGAAATGTTTTGGCGGAAAATTTTTTGACCAGAAAACAGGTGACTTGAAATTTTGATGGGAAATTTTTTGCTAAAATATTTTTTTCTTCGGCAAAAGAAACTTTATTAATATTATTTTCATTTTTAATAAATTAAAATTTTAAAAAATAAATAAATAATGTTGGTTTGGTTATGGATAACTCATTAATCCATTTTACCCAATCCATTTTAACCCAACCCAATAAACCCATTAACCCATTAGACCCATAAAACCATTAGAACCCAAAACTTGAACCTATTTAGATATATGAGTTGGTTTGGGTTGGGTTGACCCAAAAACAATGACCCATTTTGACACCCCTAATTCTAGGCATAATCAAGCATATAAGTGTTATAATAAATTAATAATCATTCAATTATCAATGTTTTGTATACTAAGTTTAACTTTATTGCATAAAACATCATGGGTGTTTTTAGACCAACATAATAAACTTTAGGTCTTTCTTTAAACATAACTAAGTTCAGCTAAAGCGAAATATCACAACCAAATTTTAACAACAAAATAAAACTGGAAAAATGCAAAAAAAATCTTTAAAGTAGTGGATTACACCCAAAAATATTAATTATTCCAACTATTATGTAGTATGAAAAAACTTCAATTTATATTGACTTGTCATATTAATACCTAATTTTGGTTGAATAGGCCAAACTATCCTTCATGTTAGTCAAACTTAACGAGTGAATATTGTTTTGGCTTAGTTAAAAAAGATTAAAATTTATTTGGCAAAACTAAAAAGTAGAATTTTTTTTGGTAATGTGTATATACATTATTTGGAAAGATTAACTAGTTAAGATAGTTTCCATTTTTTGAAACTCAAATTTTGATGAACAACATATTTTAGCTATTGTAATAACCATATGTAGAACTTATTAAGGCTAATTTATTAATATAATATTTTAAATATAATAAGCATATTATAACGTTTTTATGATTTAACTAAAAACCATTAAATTTATCTTATTTTCAATATAACTTTTTATAAATAACTAAGATTATTAAGGTCATTTTACTAATATAATTTTTCAAATAGTTAACTACACAAATTCTAAGGTTATTTTACTAATATAAATATATTATTTAATTAAATAGCAAATAAGTTTAATAATATGATAATTATATGAAAAAATTTATGTTACTAAAATACCTATAATATATTTTTAGTTAAAATTATTTTATAAATTAAAATATGTTAATTATTAAACATGAAAATTATGTTAGTTAGTTAATGTTTCTAAAATATTTTCTAAGATAATGTATAGAAGTATGACAAAAAAAATATTTAACATTTTAGTTTTCGTCAAATTTTTTTTCACCTTAGTTAAACTTAAGGTTCCATTAAATTTGACTAAAATTGAATGTAATTTGATCTAATTAACCAAAGTTAGATATTAATTTGAAAAATTAACATAAATTTAAAAAGTAATTAAATGACCTAATAGTTAATATTTTTTTCCGCCTAAATCGAGGATTTGTTATTTTTTCAATAAAAAAACTCAATTTTTGTATGTTGAACAAAAAATTGAACATGCAGCTTAAAATTCTTGTTTAGTTACAAAGTATCTCAAGTTTCTTTCATATAGAAAATTGCAGAGAGGAATTTCAGATTAAGAAGTGACCTCTATGAAACGAATGATCAAAATATGAAAAGCGAAATATTGAATCGGAATATAGAGAAAGATTGTGTAGCTTACCCATTGTTCTTTTGAGAAATTTGTATCTGCACTTTCTCTTTCTCTCTCTCTCTTAAAATGATGATGAAACTATGCAATTTATGTTGTTGCTCTGTATTTTTTATTTTTATACCATCTCCTTCCTCGTAGTAGGGCTGGGCAAAATATCCGTTATATCCGATCCGATTCGATATTTGCCTCGATCCG
>OVBE01010981.1:309-14527 GCA_900406425.1 Iberis pinnata
ATCTTCAATAATTACTTTTTTTATGAACGGGAAGCAACTTCTGAGCTCCCTCCCAAAGTCCGATTCTGAAAATATAAGTACAACTTCATTAGAAAATGATCAGTAGTACTCTATATTCAAAAATCTAATATAATACCAGAACACATACCAAGACTTCTTAACATGTCCTCTATTATAACCTGTATTGTTGACATATATAGTCAATGCAATAAAATTGAAGNACTTCTTAACATTTCCTCTATTAAAACATGTATTGTTGATATATATAGTCAATGCAATAAAAGTTAAGGAATTGATTTTTGTATTTAACTACTATATCATGAAGTTAGTAAAAGAATTGTACCTTAACTGGGTTGAGACACTCCTTATAAAATCGAACTACAACTTCCCTTAATTTAGATTGAAACTGATCGTCTTCGTTCTCCATAACTAAAAATATTGAAAGTTTACTAAAATTGTAATCACTAATGACATAATTTCATAAAAATANCGTCAAACAATCTTGGTGGCAGATTATTGTCCATTGCAATAACTGTAATAAAACACCAAAACAATGGCAGATGAATCAAATAACTAATGATTAAAGATAAAAAAGTACGAAATTTTTTTAAAAACCGATGAAGAACTGTACTGCATATTCTGTAATTTAAAAAAAAAAAATCAGATATAGATGATTAAGAACACTAATTCAGTCATGGTTTTTTGTTTCAAATGAAAATTAAGATTAATAAAAACAAAAATGAAAACCTGTTCTAGATCCTGGCTTATTACAGAAAACTCTTCACTTAACATGTAATCAATTTTTTCTTCCATCAGTAGCATATAAAATCCTATCAGCAACATCAAAACCCGAAATAAAAACATTGAAAAACATATGAAACCGTGAACAATAAAACTAGTAAAGATAGAAATCGCAAAAACAATGAAAATAATACAAATTTTTTATAACAATACAAACCTTAAACACTCAAATCGCACAATAAACACAATAAGAACAAGATATTGAGCAATCTATAACAACAATCAAAGAATAAAAACATAAGAACCCTAAACCCCCATTTCGCACAACAATCAAAATCGCCGAATATATATTCAAATCAACCCAAATCCGAAATGAAATCTTAAAAGAAGAAGAAATCGCACAAACAATGAAAATAATACAAACAATTTTTAGAGCCATACAAACATCAAACACTCAAATCTCACAATAAACACCATAAGAAAAAGATATCGAGCACTCTATAACAAGAATCAAAGAATAAAAACTTAAGAATCCTAAGTCTCCATTTCGCACAACAATAAAAGTCGCCTATTATACACTCAAATCAACCAAAATCCGAAATGAAATCAACCCAAATCCAAAATGAAATATCAAAAGGAGAAGAAATAGAAACGCCAAATGAGAAGAAATAGACATAGATGGGTAAGGTGAAGAGTAAACCGGCAAGTAGAGAGTAGTATCGCCGGCAATAGAGAGAAGAACGGCTGACCTTAGAGAATCCGCCGAAGACTTCAATCGCCGATGAATATAGAGCTCAACGGAGGCTGAGAAGAGGTGATGTCCGGTCGTACAATTCAGCGGTGAGGAGACCTTAGGAGATAAAGTATGAATTGAGTTACCTAGGTTAATATGTTTTTTGTTTTTACTTTCCTTAAGTATTTTACATTTTGAACTTAATACGTATAAAATAGATATTAAAATCTAATTTTATAATGCAAATTAAAAAATTAAAAACAACCAACGATTTTTTATTAAAACTATTGAAGGGATATAATTGTCATTTCACCTATGAGACTACCTTAATCACAAATGTCTTCAAAACACACTTTTTTCTCTAATTAAGGAGCCTAAGTGTGTCTAATTTTCCAATTATTTCTTCTTTAAACTACAATGCTTAGCTAATTCCTCTGGTCATTCGCGATAATTAAGGGTTCCATTTGGGTTCCTTTCTATCTAAGTGAGGTTAACCATTTTTTTTTACAACAATAAAAGTAACAAAATAAATTAAATTAAGACAATAAAGGAAACTTCGAACATCACTTCGGTAGAGAAATGTCGACAAGAGATGAAAGAAAGTTTTGCTCTCTGGCTGATCTTGCTAAGTGATCCGCGATTGTATACTTTTTAAATATTCCTTAAACATTGACTAATTATATGTATATAATGACTACGTCAACGAAAATATAAGCTAATATTCAAGTTTTTTTGTTTAAAATGATAAGTTTAGATTTTTTTGACTAATTTATCCTAAAATATAATACTAGTATTTTAGAAGATCTAAGAGTGGAGAAGAGACACAAATATATCTGTTTTTCTCAGATCAAAGATTAGAGACGAGGAAACTGAAAAGACGCATTGAACTGAAGTAGAGGAAAAGACAATTCAGAGTCTTTATTATCAAATACCATTTAAGTTTTGTAAAAGTGCATAACATCTCATTACTCTTTTTTCTACGTCTAAATTGTTTTATTAATATCACCAAAGTATAACCGCGATTATAAAATTATACAAAACATCGTAATACAAATAATTACATAAGCAAATATATGCGTCATATGTTAAAGACGTAACTGAAAAAATGAATTTTGACGTCGCTTCCTTTCAAAATAAGTCTTACACACTAACAAATATTGAATCCTGTTATTTTTCTTCTTAGTATACTTTCATACGATAAGTATGCCAATCATGCATTGCTTCTATTAAGTTCCAAATCGCACAATAAAAAGCCATTGCATCAAGTATATAATCTGAAATGTTGATACTTTGATACCTATTACTCTATATCATACTCATTATTATGAAAGTTAACTTTGAATTAATCATGATTATACTCCAATAATTACGTTGCATGATCGCTCCATCCCTACCACAATCTTCCCCTTCTGTGATAATATTCCACAAATAACATAACACAAACCGTAAATGAGCACACCAAATACCCATGCGACTTTTTCCTTTGATATCATCTCTAATTTCATAACCTTCAAAATAAAGTAGAATATAAAAACGCCATGGAACAATACTATCCAATACAATTCCACGAGATGGTATTTTCTTTCTTCATGGGATTGAGTCATCGCGGATGTGGATTTCGTGAGTGTTCCCAATAATCATCCGACCATGGTAGTTGTTTCAAAGTTATTTGATGAAACTATATATTGTTAGCCCTCGAGATATAAAATCACTAAAGGGAAATCATCCTTTCAAGAGTTGCAAGGAGAAATCGTTGATCACCAAACACCACAAAAATTGATATTTGACTATCGAAAAGAAACACTATCGGAGAGAGAAAAATACGTCGAACATCTTATTCAAAATATTTAGTGTTATCTTCGTTAATACCAAACAAAGTTCGGAATTGTTACCGGAAAAATCATTGGTTGAAGAAGGTGTATAGAGAATAGATACGGCGAAAACTACAAATATTTTAATATTTTCCAAAACAATGGAATAAATAAATTGTTGATATTTAGTATACTAGCTAACACAAAACAAGAATGGAAATCCGACTGCCAAAGTTGCCAAAGAAAACAGTTTGATGAAGAAAATTCGTTTTTTAGTTAAAATATCTGAAGATTTCGCTAATTGTTTTTTAGTTATTATTATAGTAAAAACTTTAAACCATGGGGCCGATTGATATTTAGAATGCGATGAATTTTTTTGGGTGTGAGTTTTTTTTTTAACCCAATATTGATTTTATTGATATGAAACACTATTATCCTCATACAAAATTGTGTTCATTACATAAGGAGGAAAGCAATGATTTCTAAACAAAAGACCACTTCTAAATTGTTGTCTTGCTAAAGCATCATAACATCTATTCGAATCCCTTGATACCCATTTGAATTGAACATCTTCAAATCTCTTTGACCACCAATAAACATCTCGAATCCAATTAGCTAGATGAAAAGAGACTTCTTGACCATTGAGTAGTTTATGTAACAATTGATTATCACCTTCAAATATGACCTTCTTAAACCCCTTACACCATGAATGTTGCATAGCCATAATAAGGGCTTGTACTTCAGCCTCTACAACATATTCTACATAACCTCCAGTAGCTTGCACAACTCCTACAAAACAACCCAAATCATTTCTAAAAATCCACCGGCTGTTGCTTTTAATGCATTGCCCCTGAAACCTGCATCAAAATTAACTTTAATCCATCCAATTGGAGGTTTAGTCCATTGTGTCCGAGCATTGATACTCCTGTGGCCAGTTCTATCTTGACTTGTTCCCCTTTGAGATATAGCATTGGTAGCCTGCCAAACTTCATCATCATCACCTGCAGCTTTAAGAACAAATTCCCAAGAGAGTAACTTTTTTCTAAATAACAAGCTATTACGAGCTTTCCATAACCACCATAAAATATGCAGAGGTAAAAGATAAGATGCAGAGCAATAATTAACTGGATTCCAATCTAATATATATCTCAATTTATCCTCAAAAGAATAACAAGGATCAGTTAAATTCATATCAAGAGAACTTATATTTTGCCAAATCAAATTTGTTTCAGGACATAAAAAGAACAAATGATGTAAAGATTCTTCTTGATGACAACGTAAACATAAATTTGTATTAGTCAACCCTCTACGAGCTAGCTCAGATCCTATAGGTAGAATATTAGACAACATTTTCTAGATAAAGTGCTTTATTGTAGGTGGTGCAGATGATTTCCAAACTTTATTCTTAAGCACAACATTAATATCAGAAGGATGATCTTGGGATGTAGTTAAGATGTGATGAGATCCTACCTAATATTCTGATTTAACAGAATATGAACCATTAGTTGTGTAGTGCCAACCAATAGCATCTTGACAATTCTCTCTAGACACTTTAAGTGAGAGCAGTAAAGGTACATCCTCTTCACAAATAATAGAGTTAATTTTATCAATATCCCATAAGCCTGTATCCATAAACATCAACTGGGAGACTTTGGTTAAAGTGGTATGTACATTTTCTTTTAGTCTAGGAGGTCTAGGGGGATTGAGAGGTAGCCAATTATCTTCAAATATACTGGTTGTATTGCCATTACCAATTAGAACTCTTAATCCTTTGTTAAGGAGATCTATGCCCTCAATAATGGATCTCCAACCATATGAGCACTGAGTACCAAAACCAGCTTTTAGAATGGTTGTATTTGCAAAGTATCTACCTTTAAAAAATCTTGCTAATAAAGACTGGGGAGCAGTTAGTATTCTCCAACTTTGTTTTGCTAACAAAGCCTTATTAAACATTTCTATGTCCCTAAATCCAAGTCCACCTTCTTTTTTAGGGACATAAACTCTATCCCATGATAACCAATGCATTGATCTAGATCTACTTTTACTCCACCAGAACTTAGCTATAGCTTTAGTAATCTCTGAACAAATTCCTTGAGGAAGGTGAAAGCAATTCATTGAATATATAGGCATGACTAATCCTATAGATTTCAATAGAATCTCTTTACCTGCTTGAGACAAAAATTTGGTAGTCCAACCCGCAGTTCTTGCCTTAATCCTCTCAACTATAAACTGAAACATATCAATCTTTTTCCTGCCAAATTGCTCAGGCAACCCAAGATATTTGCCATACCCTCTTACACTATGAATGTTAAGAACAACTCTTATCCTTGTTTTCATGTGATCTTGGACTCGACTCCCAAATGTTATAGCAGACTTTTGTACATTAACCATCTGGCCAGATGCTTGTTCATAACAATTAAGAATCTGTTTAACTCGTAAGGCAGAGGATAAGTTAGCTTGATAGAAGAAAAGTGAATCATCAGCAAACAATAGATGATTCACAGCTGGACTCTGATTACTAATTTTAATGTCTTTCAATTGCTTACTCAAAGCAGCCTGTTTAAACATATTACTTAGTACTTCTGAGCAGAGGATGAACAAGTAAGGAGACAAAGGGATCACCCTGTCTCAACCCACGTTCTGGTTGAAATAAATCTCTTGGTCTACCATTCACTATGACTGAATAGGTATCTGACTTGACACAACCCATTAGCCAATTAATCCATGTCTCATGAAATCCTAACTGATAAAGTGTTTGTTCTAAAAAACACCATTCTACTCTATCATATGCTTTTGAAATGTCTGTTTTTATAGCCATGAAAGAGTTAGAACACCTTCGTCTAACCTTTAAACTATGAAGGAGTTCATGAGCTATCATGACATTATATGTGATCAATCTATTAGGAACAAAGGCAGCTTGTTCCTCAGAGAAAATAACAGAAATAATGGGTTTTAATCTGTTTACTAAGATCTTTGATATGATCTTGTAACTAACATTACACAAAGAGATTGGCCTAAATTGATTCATTGCTGTTGGGTTATCCACTTTAGGAATTAAGCAGATGTTTGTATGATTTATCCCATCTTCCATTACACCATTATTAAAGTAATTATTGATAAATTCAATAATATGAGGATTAATTTTGTCCCAAAAATGCTGATAGAATTCTCCTGTGAATCCATCTGGACCAGAAGCTTTAGATGGAGCAAATGAGAAAATTTCACATTTAATCTCCTCAATTGACACTGGTTTAATTCGTTTTTCATTCATCTCTGCAGTTATCCTAGCCTCTAGACCATCAAATACATTGCCCCAATGATTATGATGTGAATGTGTACTTTTAAATACATTCTTAATATAAGCTACTGCCAGATTTGATATATCAGAATCATTTCTATAAAGACAATTGTTGTCATCTAAAATAGAAGAAATTATATTACGAACTTGTCTTGATTTGGCCGAAGCAAAAAAAATACTTTGTATTTTTATCCCCACATTTCAACCACTCATTCCTACTTTTTGTTCTCCAGAATTGTTCATCCTGAAGATAAGCTAAATGTAAATCTCTTTTGATCTTTGTTAACTCCTGAGTAGAAGCACCACCCATTATACTATTATCCAGATGACTCTTCAATCTAGCTATTTCCACCTTAGAGTTACATCTATTATATCTTTTCCATCGAGATATAGATCCTCTACATTGAGCCATTCTATCTTGCCACAACTGACCAGAATGAACACTCCAACTAGAAAGCACAGAGTTCCTAAATCCTTATATATCCAGCAATCTACCATCAAACTTGAAAAAAGCTGGTCTTTGAATCTGTTCCATATCAAATGAGGCTACTACAGGTCTATGGTCACTTATACCTAAGTCTAAGAACTCTGTTGAGTTAACAAGAAACAGGGAGAGAGCTTATTTATTAGCAACAGCCCTGTCAAGACAGCAAAAGACATCATGGCCTCTACGTTTACCATACCATGACAATCTATTCCCAATAGGTTGTAGATCCTCAAAATCACAAACCATATACAGATTTCTCATGCATGTAAAAGATCTTTCTGGTCTAACCCTACCACTAGATTTTTCATTATTACATCTTATATCATTAAAGTCTCCTACTGCAACCCATGGACCAGTCCTTGTTTGTGCAATAATTTCCATTTGTGACCAGGTTAAAGATCTCAAATGTTGAATGGGATGGACATAAACACAAGATAAGTTAAATTGCATTTCATTACTTTGAACAGAAAGGTCTACAAGATTTGGAGAGGAAAATAAAACAGAAACAGAAAAACATGACTTCCACATAATTAAAATTCCACCACTAAGACCCCTAGGTGGAACTAAAAAGCTTTTAGAAAAATCCTAATTCAACTACTACTTGCTCCACAAACACAGATTGTTGTTTTGTCTCCATAAGGTAAATAATATTTGGGAGATATTTGGCATTTATCTCCTTAAGATGTCGAACTGCGAGGTCATTACCCAATCCTCTGCAGTTCCATCTTAAGACTCTCATGGTGTATTTGGTGGTTCTAGGCCCGCCGCGCCTCTAACAGGTCCATGAAAAGAGTTCTTAAGTGTTTCAGATATCATTTCATCATTAGCATAAGTGACAATATCTATTGGTGCCTTTGAAGAAGAAGCTTCCATACATTTCCTCTTCCTTGATTCCATGACAACATCACCATCAACTTCAACATGATTAGAAGTAGAATGTACAAAGTCCATGTTAAGAGCACAAATAAATCCATGATGAACATGCTCTTGATTGATGATGTCCTGTTCTCCTTCACCTATGTTTGAAGCAGACTGGTTCCCATATATCACATGAGAAAGCTCATCCATCATGTTATGGACTTGATCAGTAGCCTCCACATTGGCATTGGGCTGAGCCTCATGATCCTCCTCTGGGTCAAGTTCTTCAATAATAATTCTAGAGCTAGGTGGCATGTGAGGAACATCATTTCCATCACTATCATCATCATCTGAGGGATGATGAGGACCCCCATTCTGGATTAAACATGCTCCAGAATCATGAGTCAACATGCCACAGGCTACACAAAATCCTCTGAGCCTTTCATATTTCAAAGACAAAACCGTATTCACCCCAATGGTAAACTGAAAATTTTGTTGAAACTTCAGAGGGTAGTCAACATTCCAATTAAGCCTAACTCTAACAAATTCCATCCTTGAATCATTATCAGGGTCAAAGTCCACCTCCAACAGAAATCCCAATGCTCTACCAATCACAGATATCACTTGATGGTTGAGATACTGGAAAGGAATGCCCCTGATTTGCACCCAGAAAGGAAAGAACTGAAGATCAATGGAGTTAATTCAGGAGACCACCTAGAGAGGACTAACATCCTATCAGCAAAAGCCCAAGGACTACGCCTTAGAAAATTTTCCATAGCCTCCTGGGAAGGAAACATGAATTGGAATCGTCTACCTTCTATAATCCTACCATGAACAAGACCAGCCATTCCCCAATTACGAGGCATTGAGGCAACAATGGCTCTTAAATTTTGTTTACGAGGCATGAGAGGACGCCCTATAAAGCTAAATCGATTCTCAGCCATAGCTTGGTCAAGAAGGGCAGGAGGTAGAGTAATGGGGGGGGGGGATCACTGATTCCTAAATCAATGTCCTGAATACCCCGGCTAACATTTTCAGCCATTACAAGAAGAAAAAGATAGTGATTTTAATTGATTTTAATCTTAAGTGAAACCCAATGTGCAATTGGAATGAAATAAAAAAGGAGAAGGATAGAATTTACTTGTTCGATTATGATTCCGACTTTATACCCACACCCAAGACGGTTATGTGTAACAGTTTTCTCACTCCAGATCGTGGGATATAGTGCGGAGATAGCAGACATGAATCCCCATGAACGAGAAATTCGCGAGTCCACGATGTCGTTGATGTCAGCAGATGCCGTCGGTAACCGCCAACACCGCTCCGATTGCCTGAAAGTTGATGTCATCAAATATTGCCGATATTATGGCTGATATTATCGCCTTATTTAAAATCACTTATTACTTTTTTTTTGGGTGTGAGTTTGTAACAGTTTTTACAACAAGACTAGATAACTATTTTTCTTTTTAGTTTTTTAAAAAGTTTTCATTAGTTATTTTGATGTAAATTTATATAGTTGTATAACTACCATGAAAAAGATAAAAGTTAGTTNTAATAAAGTGAAGACAGTTATAAAAATAAATATTTTTGAAAAAGATAAAAGTTAGTTAAACTATTTCATTTTTAGCCCTAAACCAATTTTAAACTATTTAAACTTCTGGTAACTAGTTTAAACATTTTCTTCATGTTTCTAACATCTATTTGATTAACTATTATAATAATTAAACTATATACATACTATGAAGAGTTATCAAAATATAATCCATTTATAGAAACATTTGTTACGTAGAATGATAAACATGCAAAACATAACTTAAATGTTACAAAAAGATTTTCCTCAAATACATAAAATTAAATATATTTTATTTATTTCGCACTAATCTTACTATATAGTCGGGAACGTTTTACGTGAGTATACGACATGTAAGTAAAATGATACTTTATAAGATCGTGAGATATGTCGTTGTTAATTAAGATTATGACATGTGTCAATGTAGTAATTTAGATTAGTTTATTACATTTTTAAAATAATTGAATAACAAAAATGGAAAAAATGTATTGTTATTTTAATGGAAAGTATATAATAACAAGAATAATAACAAAAGAAAAAAATATTAATTTTATAATATTAAAAATAACAAAAAATATAAAATGTATAAAAATCAATAGTATAAAATTTGAAGAGTATAAAAATTTATTGTTTAAGATCAAAACCGCTATATGTTAATATTAATTTTAATATTTATAACTTGAGATCAAAATAAATTAATATAAATTATACAAATAAAATTATGGAATGTTAGAAAATAAACATTATAAAATTTTTGAGTTAAAAAGTATATACGCCTTTTATCTTTCTTTATAACAATAAAACCATAAAAACAAATGTTGATATTAATTCTAACAATAGCGAATATTATCATGACTATTGTATAAATCTTAATTTTTGGGTAACTGTTTGTTATTCTATATTTTAAAATTTGTGTTATTATCTCAAGTTTGTTTGTTCAACTTTAAAATCTACCACATTTCTTTATAAGAAAATTATTAAAAATATAACAAAAATTCATTTCACAAGATAAATATATTTTTTCAAAAGATTAATGTTTATTCATTTTTATTTTTCAATTTTAGAAAATATTATATATATATATATATGTTTTTCGAATCTATAAATAATTATTTCTCATAATTTTGATAATATAATATATAGAAGAATTCCTTCAAATACACTTAAAAGAAGTTCAAATTTCAAAAATACCATACACNGTTTTTCGAATCTATAAATAATTATTTCTCATAATTTTGATAATATAATATTTAGAAGAATTCCTTCAAATACACTTAAAAGAAGTTCAAATTTCAAAAATACCATACACTCTCAAAAGTTCCAAAAATACCACTCCCAAATGTTCCAAAAATACCACAAACATAAAAATGAGTTTTTAAGGGATTAAAATTTAAAATTTTGGGTTTGGGTTCACTAAATAGAATTTAGAGTTTAGTTTTGAAGGGGGTAGGATTTGGTTTTGAGATTTTAGGATTTAAACTTGTAGTTTCTATTTCAAATTTTGTAATATATTTGGAAAAATGTGGTATTTTTTGGAACTTTTGGAGTGTGTGGTATTTTTGGAACAAACATAGTTTTATGGTAATTTTGGGAATCCTCCTATAATTTAATTATGGATAAAGCTGAGAAAAAAACCCAGAACCGAAGAACCAGAACTGAAGAACCGGAAAAAATAGATCGGTTTTGGTTCCGGTTCCATCCAAAATACCCGATGGTTCCTGAGATGAAGAACCATGAGTATCAGGTAGGAAACATAACTGAACCGACAACCGATGGGTACAATCAAAGAACCGAATTTTTGTTGCTTTGAATATATTTTAGGATACTTTAAAATAATTTCGGATATTTTAAACTAATTTTGGATATTTTAAATTAATTTCGGGTAATTTCTTTTTTTTTTATGGTAAATTTTTTGTAATTAATTTTGTTTTTCGAGTATTTTTTCGGGTGATTTTTTAGTTTTCAGATATTTTTTGTTTTCAAATATTTTTTGTTTTTTGGGTAATTTTATCATTATGGGTCTAAAATATTCAATACCGATTAGGAACCAATTAGGAACCAAAAATTTTAAATAATTTTCGATTTCTTTAACATAGAACCGAACCGACCCGAACCCGATGAGAAGCAGTAACACCTTGATTTTGTACTTCATGATCACCTATTGGTTGATTCTGTCGTGAATGTGTTGTAGACATGATTTGACAACCTCAATCAAGGATTCAAGAAAAATATTGCAAGAAGCGAGGCAAGAAATCGTAAGAAGCGATTAACAGTTGTTGTAAAATTTGAAAGAAGCGAGAAAAATGTGTTGATTCGAGATGAACTCAACACAAATTGGAAGATATTATGAAAAATTTCAACATATGAAGAACGAGTGCACTAATTAGATGGAGACCGGTAACAAGCAATTGAAGAAAGAACTGAAGATAATGAATCGCGATGTTCAAAATTGGTAGACTCACCGTAAGAAAAATCAAAAATCGAAGAGAAAACGAGCTAAAAACAAAGACCCAAAAGCTCAAATCTGGAGAAATTGCTGAAGATTCGACTGATACCATATTGAGAGAGATGAGCTCGAAGAGTCAAATGAAACAAACTTTATTTTCTGTTAAAAGAATGTAAATGTACAATACATACTTTTGATTCAATTCAAAACTAACATGTAAACCAATACTAAAAAAATATTAAACGAATGTATCTTAATATAACATATTATCAGAGNCAAATGAAACAAACTTTATTTTCAGTTAAAAGAATGTAAATGTACAATACATACTTTTGATTCAATTCAAAACTAACATGTAAACCAATACTAAAAAAATATTAAACTAATGTATCTTAATATAACATATTATCAGAGTACTGATTCATCGCGGCTGATAGAGTGTTGATTTACTACGGAACACCAAAGCACTACCTCATGAATGATCATCAGAAAGTTGATCCATCGTGTGACATGTTTGGTCCACGCTGACTTTTTATCACTTCATGGTGGACTATGACTTTATCCTGAGCTAGTGGGTCGTGATTAAATCAGTTATCATTTCTTATTGAGAATTAGATTGAATCACATTTTTTTTATACTAGATCTTCAATTAAAATTATAAGGGTTGAATCACGTTAATTTGAATTGCTTGGACTAATCCTGTTCGTTTTGTGCTCCCACAAATTGGCATAGCATAAAAGGATTATATTATAAGTTTTTCTATATCTAGTTCTAATCTTGTAACTTTTTTAAAAAATAGAATATATAAATTAATTGTAAATAGTAATTTTAAAATTATTATATTATTCTAAAACTAGTATAATAACTTTTATTATGTTATTTTAAAAAATTTTAAATAAAATTTTAGATATAATTAAAAGTTAATAATTGTTTAACAATCAAAAGTAAATATAAATATGTTTTTTGAAGTTATCTATCAAAAAAATTAATTTATAATTTTATATATATTTTTTAATTTGGTAATATTTCTAGATTATGACGGATTGGCTCAATAACTCAAATGTCATAATTCGGAGAAAGTGGTCATATTCGATATTTGACCTAATAACAAGAAAACATAAATGACAATCACTAGGTCATTTTCTCATAGTTTATTAATTTTGTAATACTATTAAATTTAATGCTCTGAAATTTAGAAGAAAATAATATTTACATAGCATTTGAATCTTTCTATTGCCCTCCTAATTTTTTTTTTTTGACTCAAAGTTTATTGTACGACAAAAGAATTATGCTCTCTTGGATTNTTTTTTTTTCTTGACTCAAAGTTTATTGTACGACAAAAGAATTATGCTCTCTTGGATGTTTCTTTCTTGGTGTCTTGCATATTATGTATCTTATAATATGTATTTGCAAAATCGGTAAATATCATCAGAGAACAGATATTTTATAGCATATTATAGCAATCATTTTTTCCAATCCAAAAGATATTGTGGATATTGCCACAAATATTGATGAACCAAAAATAAGAAAAAGCAGCAAAGTTTGGACTGAGTGACACAAAGTAGAGAACACACCAAAAACACAGTGACTAAACTGCTCTCTAAAAGTACTCCCACACTAATTTCAGACAATCTTTTAGCATGTCTGAAACACATTTCCTTTCCACCTCTTCCTCCTACATATTGTAAACATTTCTATGGTCATTTCTTGATCATCACTACACAATTTAAGAAGCATGATTTAAAAAAACAAACTTTTTACCTTTAGTAGGTTACTCNACGTTCCTCCAATTCCAGTCCTGAAATCATACCGATCAGCCTCTCGGATTTGAAGTCTAAGTGTCTGGTTTTGGTATGTAGTTGTCGTTGTATGCCAAACGCCACAAACGCTATATCGATTTGCGCAGGAAGATTTTCCAAGCGGCCATTTTAGCCCACCTTTCACATTTTGATCTATCACAGCCGAATCTGTTAGTTCTTTAAGATTTTTAATCTCATGTTCCTGGATACAATTAAAGTAATATGTTTCAAATTTTAAATTTATTTTGTTGAATGCTATAGAATTGACAAAGTTAACTCACTGAAAGATTGGTTAAAGTCTTTTTTGAATCAACCGTCAGCCTCATGTCAAGATCTTGATCAATGCACGATACATCGAGATTTAGGTGCCTTAAAGCATTAAGCTCAGCCTAATGAAGGAAAATGAGACAAATTTCAATGTCATGTCGGAAAAATGTTATAAAAGAAGAGAAAAAGACTTGCCTTGTAAAACTTG
>OVBE01010982.1:0-14527 GCA_900406425.1 Iberis pinnata
TCTATTGTAGTGTATTATACGATAGCAGTTTACGTTAACGCTATAATAAGTGACCGAACTAAGATAGCTGGTTCAATCATAGCGTTTATGGAAACGCTATGAAAGGCCTTTTATAGCGTTAATCGTGTGCTATCAATGAGACTTTTTCTTGTAGTGACCGNTAGTGACCGACAATATCACCGAGGAAACGTAATCCGGCATGCGAGAAAAGATAGTCAGGGACATTGCGAAAATTGACCTAGAGAGGCATTGAAGATAAATCTGGTTTTGCTGCTGCTTTAGATGGGCTCCAATCCTGCACAACAAGTAGAATATCTGAGATATGCCAGTAACGTTTCTGAGTAATTAAAGACCGTGTTTCCGCAGAAGTAATCTTGAAAAGAACAGAGTCATCATGCAATATTTGGACATCAATCTTGTTTCCTTTGCCATCCCGATTCCATAGGCGATTAACAGTCGTGTGTATCTTTCTATGTGTAGAACCGGACCAATGAAATGACCAATCAAGAAATTTGCCCAAAGTGGCTGAGGATTGTTGAGTAGGTGCTTAGAAATTGTAGTTGAAGCAACACCATTAGAGAGAATAAAAGGAGCTTGATCACCACCATGACTAATGGCAGAGAACGAGACTATGTTTGACCAGGAGACCAAAGGAACCGATGGAGTAGCCGAAGAAGAAGTCACGACAGCGGAGATCGAAGCAGGATTTTCGTCTGTCGCTTCCGGCATGGCCGGCGCGTTGCAAAGCCGTGAGGAGCAAGCTATTAAAGGAAAGAAGCGGCTGCCCTACATTCACCCTTACAATCGCCTTTTTCAAATATTTAAAGTTCAGTACTTCGAAAAACTTCCTTTGAAATCACCTATGCTATTTTAGTTATTTAGGAAAGATTTAATTACAAAATCTAGATCTACATTTCTTTCTAAACTAACTTCCAAATTATAACTTGAAAATAAGGAATATGTTAGATATTTTTTAATATAATTAAAAACTATTTTAACCGAACATTTAATATTTAACCAAAATAATACGAAAATTTTTAGTAAATAATTTACTGCTAAAATTTTTTTTTTTTATCTTTACAGTTAGTTACCTAAAATTATGTTTAAAAAACAATTTATTTTTTATGTTAAATATATGTTTAGTTATTTTAATAAAAATTCTTTTAATTTTAACGANTTTTTTTTTTTTTTATCTTTACAGTTAGTTACCTAAAATTATGTTTAAAAAACAATTTATTTTTTTATGTTAAATATATGTTTAGTTATTTTAATAAAAATTCTTTTAATTTTAACGATATTATAGAACTATTAAATTTTAAAAATATTATAAATGTCAAATACATTAAGTGCATAAAATAATTTCTTTATTTTAAAGTTTAAAAACAAAAAATAATTATGATATTGTATTCTTTGTTCTTTCAAATTTTAAAAATAAAATATTTTTTCACATTTTGTGAAGATCGTAATCTTATGTAACAAACTGCAAAGATTTATATCTTCTAAACAAAATTTACTCAATTAAAAAAACTTTCATCAGATTTTTATAATTTAATTCATAACATTGAAACTTCTTGAATACACTTACTCGATCTAAAACCGAATTTAACTAAACAGATTTTTAAGTTTACAAATATAATTAGTTTCCTAAATAAGTTTTAAGTATATCTTTTAGATTAATGTAATTTATTTTTTAAAAGAAAACTAGGATCACACATCGAAACTTGAAGGAAATTTCTTTCTTTTTTCGCTCCTATATATATGAGTGTTAAGATTAATTTTAATCTCACACCAATTTTGGTACAGTATGTGCGGGAAACCGATTAATCGAGATCCAAGCACAAAACATATTCAGTTAAATTTGGTTTTCAATTAAATTGAAATTATAAACTGAATGTGAAAAATATTACTTTTACAATAGTTTGTATTCCTAATTTAATTAGGATATAAATAGTAAAAATTAGTTGGTTTAAATAGAATTATTTTCTAATTAAAATATACATTATTTTATCATATGCACATATTATAAACATCTTTCAAAACTATAATTAAAATATAATTTGATTTCTTAAAATATTTTTAATTGTAACGAAATATCCATTTAAATTTTTGATATAAATTGTTTTAACCCAATACTAAATCCTCAAAACAAATGTTGAGCAAGTTTTTCAATATTTAAATATTAAAAAATTATTTAAAAACTTTTTCAGTACTTTATGAAATATTTATTTTTAATTTTTTTTATAATTTGATATTTTCAAAATGAAACACTGAAGAATTGTGGAGTAAGTTTTCCAAAAAATGAATATAAAAATTATTTTATTAAATTTTTTATAGTATTTATGTTAAATATATGTTTTAGTTATTTCTAATAAAACTTCTTATAAATTTAAAGGTATTATCGAAGTATTAAATTTGAGAAATATTATTCTTAAAAGATAATTTATTTTTAAAAGAAAATTAGGATCCCACATCGAAACTTGAAGGAAGTTTCTTTCCTTTCTCGCTCCTATATATATGAGTGTTAAGTTTAATTTCAATCTCACACCAATTTTGGTACAGTATGTGCGGGAAACCGATTTAATCGAGATCCAAGCACAAAAACATATTCAGTTAAATTCGATTTTCAATTAAATAAAAATTATAATTTGAATGTGAAAAATATTATTTTTACAATAGTTTGCATTCCTAATTTAATTAGGATATAAATAGTAAAACTTAGTCGGTTTAAATATAATTACTTTTTTTTTTAATTTAACTTTATTTTATCATATGCACATATTATAAACATCTTTTAAAATTATAATTAAAATAAACTTTGATTTCTTAAAATATTTTTAATTGTTACAAAATATCCGTTTTAATTTTTGATATAAGTTGATTATTTCGAAAACTAAATCCTCAAAAAAATGTTGAGCAAGTTTTTTAATATTTAAATATTAAAAATTGTTTAAAATCTTTTTTAATACTTTATGAAATATCTATTTTTAATTTTGTATCATTTGATATTTTCAAAATTAAACGCTGAAGAATTGTGGAGTAAGTTTTCCAAAAAATGAATAAAAAAATTATTTTATTAATTTTTTTTAGTTTTTATGTTAAATATATATGTTTTACTTATTTTTAATAAAAATTCTTTTAAAATTAAAGATATTAATGAACTATTAAATTTGAGAAATATTATAAATTCTAAATAAATGAAGTGCATAAAATCATTTATTTATTTTAAAGTTTAAAAACAAAAAGTAATTATGATATTGTATTCTTTGTTCTTTCAAAAATTTAAAATAAAATATTTTTCATATTTTTTGAAGATCGCTATCTTATGTAACAAACTATAAAGATTTATGTCTTTTAAACTAAATTTACTCAATTTAAAAAATTTCCATCAGATTTTTATAACTTAATTCAAAACATTGAAACTTCCTGAATATTACTCGATCTAAAACCGAATTTAACTAAACAGATTTTTAGGTTTCCATAAATAAATTGTTTCCTAAATAAATTTTAAGTACATCTTTTAGATTAAAATATAAACTATTTTTGTAAAGAAAAACTAGGATCCCACATCGAAAGTTGAAAGAAGTTTTATATATGAGTTTTAATATTGTTTTCAACAAACCGCTTTAATCGAGATCCAAGCACAAAAACATATTCAGTTTAATTTGGTTTACAACTAAATGAAATTGGTTTTAATATANCATCGAAAGTTGAAAGAAGTTTTATATATGAGTTTTAATATTGTTTTCAACAAACCGCTTTAATCGAGATCCAATCACAAAAACATATTCAGTTTAATTTGGTTTACAACTAAATGAAATTGGTTTTAATATATATGTTATAAAATAAAATTTACTAAAATTGAAAATTATTGTGATCATTGTTGTCATGGGTCGAAAAAAATATAACTCAATATATATGTTATATGACGGGTCAAATATGCCGTATAAATTAAAATTTATTACGATTATAAATTAGTGCTTTAAAAATTATTATTATCATCATGGATCGATAACAAATATATTTTAATAAATATATGTCTTATGATGAATTAAATATGTTGTATAACTTAATATTGTTATACTTACAAATAATGTATTTAAGATCAATTGTTGCCATGAGTCAAAAACAAATATATATTAATATATATGTCGTATGACGGGTAAAATATGTTGTATTATTTAAAAAACTAAAATTTTGAATTAATAATAACGGTTATGAATTTGTTCTTATATTTTTCTTATTTTATTAGGTTCAATATATATAAAATATCTAATATTTTATAATTTTAGAATCTATATTTATTTAGAAATTAAAAAACAACTGTAATAATTTAAAGACTTTATAAATAATCAATATCATTATTTAAACCATATGCAATATAAACATATAATATATATTATATTATTTGGCTTATTATTTGTTATTAGTTAAATATATAATTGTATATATAATTATATATATATATATATATTACATAATGTAAAGAAATAAACACAAAATATATCAAATTAAGCAAATTTTAAAAATATAAATAAATATTTACCCCGCGCAATGCTGTTGAGTAAGATATCATTTGCAAAAACAGAATATATACACTAAAATCTATAACTATATCATATAATAAATAAAAATGTTGTTAAAATTTTTTTTATTTTTTCCAGCGCACTGCGCGAGATAATACCTAGTATAAGTATAAATAACATATTTTGATTATATAATTATAATTTTTATGATACATATATAAAATTTAATACTAAAACATATATATATATATATAATTATTAATAAAATAATAATTGAATAATAATTAAAATTACTCAAATTAATTCCGCGTACATAAGAATTTGAGAAAAAAAATTTGTGTTCCAAAATATTTTATATATTATAATAATTTTGAAAAGTAATAACTAAAAATTCAAAATCAAAATTTTCCAAAACGATGTCAAGTTTTCTTGTTAAAATATAGAAAGAATTTTAAATAAAACATATAATAAATAGAGTAATTTTTTAAATTAGGTATATATTGTTATTTATTTTGAAAATAAGTTTTTTTTTTAATTTGAAAAATATATACTTTTTTAATTTAAAAATAGGTATTTTTTCATTCGGACGAGTTATTCATTATTCACATTAATTATTCATCATTCTAGTGCTGGCTCAAAAATATTAAGGATCTGGGGCCAAATAAAATGTGGCGCCCTAAATTTTTTTTTTAATAACTAATAAATAAATTAATATAATTTTAATATATTAAAATTTTATTGTAATTTTATATAAATATAAATTAAATACAAATAAATATTATTAATTTTTCTAAAAATCAATATTTTAAAAAAATTTAAATTAAAAAAGTTTGTACCAAAAAATTAACGGTTTAGGGGTGAGATCCGGGGCGGTCGGTCCTAGTGTCCCTCCCACTAAGCTGACACTGCATCTTTCACACAAATAATTCATCATTCACACAAACAATTCACATTTATAATTCACAAGACAAAAAATTATTTAAATACAAATTTTTTTATAAAATACTATTTTATTAAATTATAAAACTTTTTAATACTCTACTACTCAATTTATAATACATTGAAAATATTACTACATATAAAATTTATAAATAATTCTAACCATCTCTTCTAGTGCTAAAAGTATCTTTTCCATTAACACATTAATTCATCAGTACTAAAATTGTCATAATTCCATTGGTAATTATTTTACCAATTTAAATCTGTAGGTATATTTATCGGTTTTTCCCTTCACTTTCTCGACTTCAGTTTGGTTTTGGTCGTCCCTAGTTTTGATGCAAAAATAAACATATATATTTTAGTTGTCGTATATTGTAAGTTGTAACGAATCCGTTGACAAGCTAAAAAAAATATCTTTTATGATCTCTGTTAGAATCCAGTCACAAAGTTCTATTTACACAAATGTTTAATTACACAAAGTTCTGTTATATGTTGCCGCCTCCTCCGAGTCCTAAAGAAAAATTCCCCCGAAAAAAGTGTTTAAAGTGAGAAAGGCGATATCTCGACTGAAATAAATTGAGAAAATTGCTATTTAATTCGTGAAATTATTCAAAAACATCAAAATAATCTAAAAGATTCTAACTTTATTTGATTAAGCCAAATTAATATCATTATTTTGTTGACTAAACTAAATAAGAGATGACATGTCTCAGTTAACGGATGTATGTTAGTTTCTCGTCAACCCTAAACGACGTTGTTTTCAAATTATAACAAGCGACATCATTTAGTCAAGAAAAATACCAAAAAAACCCTGAACTTTAGCTTTGAGAACCTCTAACTATTTGTTAAACCATTTTAATCTCAAACTTTCTAACATATGCCATTTTAATCTTAAATTATGATTGACCGATCCAAATTAGACTCCAAATTCGTCAACTGTTAGTTCCTTTTAACATCGTCAACCTTAAGTTTTTTTTTTTTTATCTTTAACTAAGACAATGTTAAATGTAAGGTCGATAAGATGTACAATAATAAAAACTTCTTCAGGCATATTAGCTTCTATTGGTTTTACTATGATGTACAATAGTAAAAGTGTCTTCAAACACATATTTTATCTTTTCTAATTCTCAGTATTCGACGATTATTTAATTGTCAGTAAAATTTCTTCACAACATGGGATTATCGTGTAATAAAAAAGTCTTTTAAATCGTATGAAGATACTTGTACTTAAGAATCATCTAAAGATGAATGTTGAATACACTTATCTATAGATTGATTCAGTATGACATGTGTCCAATGACCACACGAGACTAGATAATATTACTTGTCTGAAGAATTGTTAGATTGTAATTCGGTTTGGTTAATTATAATTTATGATTAAAATGACATATGTTGGAAAATTTAAGATTTAAATAACCTAATAAAAAGTTGGAGGTTTTTATGACTTAAAGTTGAAATTTCGGATTTTTTTGGAATATTTCTTGAGAAAACGACGTCCTTTGTTATTATTTGAAAAATGTTATCGTTTAGGGTTAACGAAAAACTATCGTACGTCCGTTAACTGAAATAACGTCATCTCTAATTTGGTTTTGTCAACAAAATAATGATATTAATTTGGTTTAGTCAAACATAGTTGGAGTTTAATTTGGCTTTNGGTTTAATTTGGCTTTCGTGATAGTTCAAATTTATTTTGGTATTTTCAAATAACTTCACAAATTAAAATTTTCCAAAAATAAATCATTGTGCTTGGTATCGCAAGCTCAATACTACACTTCATGGAACAAGTTTTTAGAGCTCAGAAGTTGATCATTTTTTCACAATTCAGAAGTAAAAATGCAATATTTTTTTTTCCACAATACTACACTCATTATCAATTCTGGAAGTGATAAGGAAAAAATCCAAACAATAAAGTATTTTCTTAAAATGTCTTTCTTATTATAGATTTAAGTTAACAAAAATACTTTAGCATCAGCTCATCTTTAGACGATATATTACTTTTAATAGAGGTCAACCTCCTACTTGTATCTGTTTTTTTTCGACAGACTTAGAAAGTTCTGCTTCAGTTGTTGATCCCTACTACATGAAGCAACACTTTGTCCAACTGCAGGAAATGATAATGCTCCTGAATTCATACCACTTGAAGACCCAATCCCTCTTCCACCTCCTGCCTCTGAAGCTATACATGCACATGTATTGCCTGCACCACCCCTTGTCCTAGCTATTCCAGTTCAAAGACGTCATCAGCAGATACCACTGGAGATAGGGAAGAAAAGGAAAGATGATAATCATTTGATAGAAGATGAAGCCTCATCAAGTAGGCCCATAATCTCAATGCCATTGAAACTAAAGAGGAGGATGGAACCCCGTAAACCACTCACTGTCAGATGAGGATATGTCATTGGAATTGTCAGGGACTCGGGAATCCCCTGACAATTCAAAACCTTTTTTGTATAGGCGTATATATATGCCTATTTTGATGCTCCTAATAGAAACTAAAAAAAGAAGAAGATGATTTTGTATCAGCTATAAGGAATCAACTTGAATATGCTCACCAGTTTCTACATTCTCCTTTGGGATCCTCTGGAGGCCTAGCAGTATTTTGGGATGAGGATATCATGGTTATTCCTCCACAACCATCATCCTTATATAAAAATGTTTTCCAGTTATCTGAAGGTAGACTATCTTATAGTTTATACTACATTTATGGACCTCCAGTGAGGCATCCTTGTAATATATTTTGGCAATCTTTAATGAGTACTCCTTCAAGTAGCTCTTTGACTATGCAATCTGTAATCTATATAGAAGATTTTAATGATATTTTGGATAATTCATAAAAGTATGGAGGCCCTACTAGATCATAAGCTTCTTTTGCACCTTCTAGAAGCTTTGTTAACTCTCTTGTTATCTCTGGTTTGAAAACTTATGGGGAAACTTCACTTGGCATGGAAACAGAAGAGGTCACTCTATTAAAACTAGAATAGATAGGATGATGGCGAATTTAGAATGGCACAATACTTTCCCTGATGCATATGTACAGATGCTGAATTGGTCTGCATAAGACCATAGACCTCATTTACTCTTCACAGATCAGAAATCACATATAGGTAGAAAGTTATTTCGTTATGACAACAGATGGAAGTTTCACCCTGGTATTAAACAAGATGTGCAGGATATTTGGTAACCAAACTGTGCTAATATTCCACCAGCTTCTTTTGCTCAAGCATTGAAGAATTGCCGTATAGGGCTTTCCACTTGGAAAAATAAACCAATGCAGTTAATTATGGAGGAAGAACATTGGCGCCTTAAGAGTTGAATGATGTGTCTAAAGTCTAGGGACAAGAATACAAGTTGTTTTCATAACAAGATGAAGCACATAAGATGTATTAATCGCATTACAAGTATTCATGATCAGGATGGCACAATATATACTAAGATGGAAGATGTTCAACATCTTTCAGTGAGTTATTTTCAAAATCTTTTTACTCAACCTCAATCCTCTCAATTACCAGATTTCAGTTCTCTAGATGGAATGCATCCCCGGATTACAACTAAGATGAATGATGAATTAACACATGCTGTATCTGAGGAGGAAATTGTTCAAGCACTGAGGCAAATGAATGAAGATAAATCTGGTTTCTATAAGCAACACTGGCAAAAAACTAAACCAGGTCTTATTTCTTTTGTTACCCATTTCTTCAATGACTCTTCTCTAGACCCTGATATAAATCACACTTACATATGCCTTATCCCAAAAATACCAATTCCTCAAACACCAAAAGATTACAGACCTATTAGCTTAGAAATAGCCTATAAATTGATTTCTAAGATCCTGGCTAATAGGTTAAAACCATTTTTACACTCCATAATATCTTTAAACCAGTCTGCCTTCATTCCAGGGATATTAATCACCGATAATGTGTTATTAGCACATGAACTTTTACACTCTCTAACTACCACGACTAGAGTTGATCCATTTATGGTCCTTAAATTGGACATTACCAAAGCTTTTGATAAGCTAAGATGAGATTACATTGATTTTATATTTAGAAAGATGAGTTTTGCAGATGTTTGGTGCAACTGGATCAACATGTGTATACGAAGTGTGAGATACTCTATCTTGGTGAATGGTTCTCTTGTGGGTACCATCATTCATTTCAGAGGTATTAGGCAAGGTGACCCTCTATCTCCATACATTTATATCATGTGTACAGAGGGTTTATCTTATCTGTTACAAACTAGAATCAGTGAAATTACATTACATGGATTCAAGGAAAGTGAAAATGGCATTGCAATATCTCATTTATTGTTTGCAGATGATTCTCTACTATTCAGAAATGAAAACTCTCAAGAAACACAAATGATGAAGCTTACTCTTAAGCTATATGGAGATTTTTCTGGCCAAGAAGTAAATTATCAGAATTCATCAATTACATTTAGCAAACATCCATTCAAACTCAGAATTCCATTAAACAAATGATAGGGATTACTCAAATTGGTGGGTGTGGTAGATATCTTGGATTGCCTCAGCTTCTGCAGAGAAATAGAACCAATCTTTTCCAGCATATCATTCAGAGAGTGCAACATAGAATGGAAAATTGGTCTATAAAGTTTCTGTCACAAGCAAGACGAGAGGTTTTATTACGTTCAGTTATTATAGCTCTTCCCTCTTATGCCATGACATGCTTCCTCTTGCCTTACAAGATTACAGATGCTTTAACAAAGCTTATAAGGAAATTCTCGTGGTCTTCTTCTCTAGACAAACATAAGATGAATTAGGTTAGTTGGACTAAAATGACAAGAAGAATGGTGGAGTTGGTTTTAGGTACTTTAGAGCTTTTAATTTAGCTTTGATAGCAAAGCAAAGCTGGAGACTCTTGGCACAACAAAATTCTCTATTATCCGCTGTCTTCAAAGCTAAGTACTATTCCACTTCATCACTATTGGAGGCTGAATTAAGAGGCAACCGTATTCATGCCTAGAGAGCCATATTGGCAGGAGTTAACCTTCTCAAACATGGCTTATACTGGACTGTGGGAAACGGAAAGTCAATCCAAATTTGGAAAGATAAGTGGATCCTACATCCATTTACATCTTCAGTTTCAACTCTAGATTACAAACCTGCCTCTATCATGAATTCATCTTTGGATACTAATCTAAATGTTAATCATTTGATGAATGCAGCAGGTAATAATTGGGATCATGAAAAATTAACAGAATATCTTACTCCAGAAGATGCAAATGCAGTTGCTAGCATCAGGCCATCTATTTTTGATTCAAAGGATCAACTTACATGGAAGAATACAACAAATGGAGAATATTCTGTAAGATTTGGTTATCACCTAGCTCATCAATTAAGCCATCCTATACCTTCAGGAGATTCAGAGTCCATATATCAGCATATTTGGAGATTAGATGTTCCACCCAAGCTTCAACACTTCTTATGGCGTATAACTACTAAAAGTTTAGCAGTATTCTCAGAAATGCAGAAAAGAGGGCTAAGAGGGGAAAGATGTTAATCATCTCTTTTTCCTATGTAGAGTTGTTCGTGAAATATGGTCCATGAGTCATTCAATTCCTATACCCGAAGAAGAATTTGGTCAAGATTTAACTCTAAATTTGTCTATTGCACTGGATTTTCAGAGTCAGGGTCAATCTATATCAGGTGTAGCGATTCAGGTAGCTCCTTTTCTTCTCTGGAGAATTTGGAAAATGAGGAACAATTTGCTCTTCAATAGTGTGAGACAAAGACTGCCAACAATAATTTCACAAGCATATGTTGATCTAAAACAATGGAAGGACAATGCTTCAACATCTTTGGACTTTGATTCTCCACACAATCCAGGTATATCACATAACCATTCACAGATGAGTACTTTGGGTCAGGGTTTAGAATGCTTCACATATGCATCTTAGTTCTCGCCTACTGAACCTTTGGGTATCGGTTTGGTACTTTTTCTTAATGGGATTATTAAGGTTCAAGGCTCTTGGTCTCTACCTCCAACATCATCACCCTTGGAAGGAGAATTTGTAGCTCTCAAACAAGCAATTATCCCTTTCATCACTAGGATATGACTCGATTTCAATGATTTCAGATTGCTAGGTGATGATCAAACTCTCACCTATGGGGAACCATATGCCAACTTTGGAATATACCAAATAATGGTGGGCAGGCTCATTTATCTTATAATTACTCGTGTTTATTTATATTTTGTTTTAAACAAAATCAACCAAGATATGCAAACTCCAACAGTTAGTTCATCTTGGAATATAGTGGAAAAGAATCTCAATACCTAAATGATACTTTAGGAAAAGGGATATGGATGCACAAAAATGGCCAATTAAGATAGGTTTATATTGTGGTGTTGATTAGGATGGAGACAAGAAAGATAGAAAATCAATCTTTAGGTATTGCATATTCATTGGAGGAAACCTTGTAACTTGGAAGAATAATAAGAAAATGTGATCGTGAGTGGTGGACCCAAAAAATAATTTTAGGTGGATCAAAATATAAATGTTATCTTATTATATAAAACGGAATGTCTGATAATTATAACTCACCAGATAGTGACACGTGTGAGTTTTAACTTCAATGATTGTGACACGTGTCAAATATTTTTGGAAATAAAAAAATTTGAAGAATTAAATAAGAAAATATTAAAAATAGTTTTAAAAAGAGAAAACTCATATGTATATTATAAAAGAGGAATCGGTAAAAATATAAAATATCAAAATAGAAAAACTAACAATCATATATACTTTATTATATAAATTATAATATATTTAATGTAAATGTGACATATAATAAATTTAACTTGGATAATGAAAAAAAAATAGAAGAATATTTTATTAAAAGTAAATTTATTAATACATTTATTACATAGGTTTTAAAATAAATTTAATTATACAAATTTTAATAATACAAATTATTAATCTTATAATCAAAATATTTGTTTTCCCCGCATATTATGCGGGGCATTTATCTAGTAAATATATAAACTAAAATCGAAAATTTCTAAAAAAACCAAAAATATATATATTCAAAAGATATCATACATTCTTACTTTGTTTCAAAAATACCAAAAATCGTTTTTGTTCCAAAATATGACAAAATTGAAATGATTTTAAAACTTTAAATTTAAATCCTAAACCCCCAAATCTGAATCCTAGTGTTTTCAAAACTAAACCCCAAAATCTAATCTAGCGCTGGGCGTACGGATAAACAGTTCGGTTTGGTTTTCTTCGGTTCCAGTTCTTTCGGTTCTAGCAAAAGAAGATCCATTTAGGATCCGAAAGAAATTCGGTTCAGTTCGGTTCCTAACCGGTTTGGTTCGGTTCGGTTCGGTTCCTAACCAGTTCGGTTCGGTTCCGGATCCGATTGATTTACTCGAATGGATCTAATTATAGAGATCCATGGTTCTCGGTTCGGTTCGGGTAAGAACCGAAAACCAAAAAAGGAACCGAAAGTACTCGAAAGAACCAAAATTACCTGAAAGAACCAAAATTACCTGTTGGTTCGGTTCCGAAATGGTTCGGGTATTTCGGTTTTTTCAGGTATTTCGAGTAANCCCGAAAGAACCAAAATTACCCGTTGGTTCGGTTCCGAAATGGTTCTTAATTTTTAGGAACTGGTTATTATGCCCAGCCCTAGTCATCTTGATGCCGGTGTCCAGCTGGGCCTTGANCCTAGTCATCTTGATGCCGGTGTCCAGCTGGGCCTTGAGTCGAAATGAGCTTTATGGGTAAGTGCTACACCTGGTATCAACAGTTAGTCCCCCCCCAGGTCGGTGAGGAGTTCGCGAATCGGCGATTGATCTTCCAAGATTAAAAGTTCATTTCGCCTGAAGTGCATTAAATTCTCTCGTAGGCTTTATTGAATCGTTTTGTAGGGGGAAGCTAGAAGGTCACACCATTATAGATTCCCACGCGCAATCATTACGCGCCTCGATAACCGCCGTTTTCCCAGGGTATAAATACCCCCTCATTTCTTCATTCTAAAACTTCACATTTCAGAATTTCCTTGCAGGTAGAATTGCTCTGCCTTCTCTCTTCTTTCTCTCTCTAGAATATTCAGCTCGGCGGTTAACTCGAATAGCTCGGTGATTTGTCGATAATAAATTATGTCCACCTCCCGTATGAATGTCGTTGAATCCTCAGCCTCTTGTGACGACCTGCGTGTCGCCGACATGGAGGTAGCTCTTGAAGAACGAACTCCCCAAGGAAATTGGGCTTCCCTAGATGACGAACTGACAGGTCTCGCACCTACGAAATGTTCAGAGAAATCGATTCGAGCCCTCGTTCGAGACTTTCCTTCCTTGAACGGGATTCCGATTATAGTTCCCGAACCGCATCAACGACCCTGGGATTGTCCCCAGGGTTATGTGTGTTTGTACGAATCCTTGTTCAGAAAGTGCGATCTCTGGTTGCCATTGTCTAAGCTGCTAGTTTCCTACTGCGCGAGATGAAAGATCGCGATATCACAACTATCCGCTCCTTTGATCAGGCAAATGATAGCCCTGATGGCTCATGCCCACGAGTTTAACGTGGAGCTTGGCGTTAGGTATTTGGAGAACATGTCGTCAATCACCCCGATTGTGCAGAAGGGAACGAAGTTGAACACCGGCTTCATGTATATCAACTTTAAGACCCAGTATAAGTTGATAACCGTAGGTGCAGGGGACAAGATCCACGCCTGGAAAGCAAAATACTTCTTCCTGAAAGTCGTCCCAAAATCTGTCGGCGACGTAGGAAGGATCCTGAAAAGGAAATAGGCAGAAATCTTTGGTAGATACCACCTAGGACCGCCGAGCTAATACATGTGAAATTTTAAATGTTCCTAACTCGACTTTTTCTTTTTGCTGCAGATCTGCACTGCAACATTTGTCCCTTTCCGAGTAACTTTCTTAAAGATTGTGAAAGATTCCGNCCCAGGGTTATGTGTGTTTGTACGAATCCTTGTTCAGAAGGTGCCATCTCTGGTTGCCATTGTCTAAGCTGCTAGTTTCCTACTGCGCGAGATGAAAGATCGCGATATCACAACTATCCGCTCCTTTGATCAGGCAAATGAT